>ML788377.1:17057-32496 GCA_009831015.1 Picea engelmannii
TCTAAAACAAAGAACTGACAGTTGCTAAGAAACTGTGTCCTTCAATCCAAGATGATTGTACAAAGAATGGAACTTCTACTCAGTGAAGGTCTTGGTGAAGATGTATGTAGTTTGTTCTGCTGAAGGAAATAACTATGGGTCGATGATCCCCTTGTGTACTAAGTCCCGGATGTAGTGCATGTGGATCTTGATGTGCTTCATCCACTACCTCTGAAATGGGTCTCTGCAGAACTTCAGAGAGCTCTGGTTTTCACACCAAATGACGATCGACCAATGAAACTGAATTCTCAACTCAGTGAGAAAATGTTTTAGCCACATATCCTGAATGGTTATGTTAACTACCCCTCTGTACTCTGCCTCGACTGAAGATAGATCAATATAAGATTTCTTCTTTATCGACCAATAGATAGTTCTGGAACCAAGACTGAGTGAATAACCAGATGTGAACTTGCGATCAATGTTATCACTAGCCCAATCATAATCAGAGAACCCGATGAGGTCCAATGTAGATTTTGTTGCATAGTGAATCCAAAAGGTGATGGTTCCATGTATGTATCGAAGGATATGATTTTCAACCTTCCAATGTAGCTCATGCATCTCCTGCATGAACCTGGAGATTGCTCCAACTACATAGGAGAGGTTTGGTCTGGATTGTGTGAGATACAACAAGATCCCCACTAGTTGTATGTACAATGTGTTTTCAACTAGTGGAGTGCTCCCACCATCCTCAAGTTTGACTCATGTTAGGAAAGGAGTTGGGGAAGACTTGCATTCTGTCATGTGAAATCTATCAAGGAGATCTCATGCATACTTGGCCTGAGACAGTTTGATGCCCTATGCATCCTGATTGATATCAAGTCTAAGGAAGAAATGTAGCGGATCCATGTATGTAATCAAGAAACTATCATGTAGAATCCTCTTGACTGCAACAATCATTGAAGTCAAGAAATCGGTGATCAAAAAATCATCAACATATAGAAATAGGAGTAGAAGTGAATCATCCTTCCAGAGAATGTAAACATTTGGTTTTGACTTACAAAGTACAAATTTCTGTGACAACAGGTAGGAGTCCATATTGACATACCTTGCCCTCGGGGCCTACTTGAGGCCATAAATATACTTCTTCATTCGACAAACTAAATATGATTCCTACATAAATCCCTGGGGATGCTCCATATAGATCTCCTCAGAGAAATCTCCGTCAAGAAATGCATTATTCACATCCATCTGATGGACTTCCCATCCTTTGGTTGTTGTAATGGAAAGTTCCAAATGTATGGAATCCATATTCTCTACTGGAGCAAAGGTCTCATCATAGTCAATACTGTGCACCTACTGAAAGCCTTTAGCAACTAGCCTGGCTTTGTATCTGCTAACCTATCCCTTCGCTATGCTCTTGGTCCTGTAGACCCATCTACACCTGACAAGTTTCCTTCCTGAAGGAAGGGGAACTAGATCCCAATTATGGTTCTTGAGGAGGGAGTTGTACTCCTCCTACATGGTGGATTCCAAAAAGGAATTTCTAGTAGCCTCGCCGTAGGACTATGGATATGAATACTGAACCATGAAAATATGTCTGGGTGGCATCAGTTCAGTGGCAGTGAGTGAAATCGAAATCATATCAAGTCCTCCTAGTATCAGTTGGATCCCCAACAAGATATCCTACATCTTGAAGAGTAGTCTTGGCCCACTTGGACCTCGACTCTAGCTCTACATTTGCATCTACATGCACTGAATCTGCATATGACTGTACTAAATCTGTATCTGGATCATCTGAATCCTCTAAATAAAAAATCTCATTTGAATAAGAGTCGGCATGTGTTTTGGGGTGAGAAAAAGGTATAAATATTCTCGTTGTTACTCTAGTTTGTGATATATTATTTTTTGAATTTTCTATTAGTTTGGAGTAATCAGGGAAGAAAATGGTTAAAAAGATCTTAGGAAATACTATTAAATGATATTAGATATTTTCTGAACTTTGGTTTGAATTGTTTTGATTTTATGAAGAAATGGAAAATTGTTGTTAACTGAAGATGATTAAGAAGATCGTGAAGATGCACAAACCATTAAAGATCGAAGAAATCAGGCATGGAACGGTTCAAAGGAAGATTGACTTTTTATCTTGCAATCATCATAAATAGTAAAGGAAATCCTGAGGATATCTCGATCCTCAGGATAGCTTAATTTACTTACCTCATTGTAATATATAAAGAATAGTGAATGATAGAGAGATGATGAGAATTTGGATCTCTTAATTGTTGACACTCTGTACAACAATCCCATTGTAAATGACTTATCAATTATGGAATTAATGGAAGCTTTGAACATTTTGATCATTTTCGTGTACTGAGTTTTCTTAACAGTATCTTCTGAATACTGTGGGCCCAGTCGACAGGAGCTATTGTCTCATTTGTAATCTTATCAATTATGTTATAGTTATGTGATTTGATATTCCCTTTAACAGTTAGAATATACTCGTTAATGTGTTGATTCTTTTATGAATTAATTGTGTTGTTCCATTTGCAGAGAGTAGATGTTCTATTTGAATTATCGATTTTTGTTCCATTCCATTTGTTGTCAATTTATCGCTTGTGAATTCCTTTTGTTTAATTCGCATTTGTTGTTCCTTTTATTAATTTCACATTTTTTTTTCTTTCATTTAATTTGCATTTGTTGTTCCTTCTAAAATATTCAGTAGATCGTTGTTCCTTTCCAATATATTAGATAATCATTGAGAGATTGATTCATTAAGTGTTTGGTAGATTCAATTGTTGTTTCTTAGATAGATGAATGAATTCAGTAAATCGATTGATGTTTTCATTCATGGTGCATCATTGCTCAGAATATATTTCTGTTGATTGAGTTATTAGTTTCAGAATTTGTAGTTATTCTGTGAATAACTTGATTATTGCAGTAATTTAGATAAACTCATATTTGTTGTAACTGAACTATCTACATGATTTAAACCTCTACGACTATCTGCATAGACTTTGCTGACACTCTTGAGAGAAAAGACGAATCCTCAGTTGATAAAATTAATTTCAGACTAAGGTTGTTTTTAGGACATCTTTAGAGCCCAACAATGTCTATGATCATCATCTATGACAAGTGGAACAAGAAAATTGTCTGCATGTGGCTATTGAGGTACATGCGAGAAGCTTTCCTTGAATTGGACACTTCACTCAATGATGAGCCGATTCAAGGAAATATCAATGAGTCTATATCCCTTCACACCATAGGGGCATCCAACAAAGATACACTATGTTCTCTGTGGATCAAATGCCTTCCTCTTCTTAGAGAGAATCATGGCCCATGCACATGAACCGAAAATACGGAAGTTGGTCACTTCCGGTTTGAGGCTGCTCCAAGTGTCATAGCAGGTGTTATCCTTGACATATCTATGGGGAGATCTATTTTGGATGTAGGTTTCACAATTAAGTGCTTCATCCCATAATATCTATGGAAGTGACTTTGCATCTAACATGCAATATGCCATCTCTTTTAGAGATCTATTTTTCCGCTCAACAATTTTGTTTTGCTGCGGAGTATAAGGAACCATGTGCTATAACTAAATCACAGTCTCATGACAAAAATTATGTATCTCATGTTTGACATACTCTCCCCCATTATCTTTTCGAAGCACTTTGATTTTTTTTCCTAACTGTGTCTCAAAAAGGGATTTGAAATCTTTGAGGTGTTGAAAGACCTCTGATTTTTTACTCAGAAAGAAAATCCATGTGAAGAATGAGAAATCATCAACAAAAATGAGCATGTACCTTGATTTATTGATTGATGGATGTGGAAAAGGTCCCATGAGGTCACTATGGATCATATCTAAATGAGAGGAATCCTTCTGAGTCTTTCCTTTATCAAAATTCTCTTGAGGGTGTTTTCCAAGAACACATCCCTTACAAATTCCTTTGTAGAAGTGGATGTCAGGTAGACCATCAACCATTCCTTGCTTGATAAGATGTTGCATATATCTAAAATTTAATGCCCAGACCTTTCGTGCCATATCCTACTCATTTCATCAGCATGGGTAAGCAGTAATGCAGAATCTGGTTCAATAAATTTAGAAAATGTGTAGATTTTGGATTGATGATTTACCTCACCGGTAGCAACCATGGAATTGGTTTTCATGTCCTAGATATCCACTACATCAGGTGTGAGCATGAATATCTTTATGGTGCTATAGTTATTCACGTGATACACAAAGAGAAGGTTGACGAAAAGTTTGGGAACATGTAGCACATTCTCAAAGCTTTCATTTGTGAGTTCAATTATTCCTTTGTCGGTGACCTCGATTGGAGAGTTGTCCCCCATAAGAATAGGAGAACCTTTTCATGCATCCAATGAAGAATAGACTTCTTTTATTGCTTCCATGTGGTTTGATGCACTTGAATCTACGATCCAAGCATTAAGAGAGGAGTTGATGGAAATCAAAGCATGGCTATAATTGCCTTTCTTGGGATTCTGATCTTCTGGCTTCTTCTTCTTCGCACCCTCAAGGATGTGATCTCCAAGGTTTTTTTGTTGAAGTATTTGGGCCATTTGATCTATATGTTTCTGCATACATGCATATTTTGGATGGAATCCTTTATGGAAGTAAGTGAATTTGTCCCCTTTTCTTCTGTTTCCAACTTTGGATCTGAAGGCATCGTTGAAGGTTTTTGAGTACCCTTACTTATTTGTATTTTCATGTTCTTTCCTTTTGTCTTTTTCTTTATATTTATGATTTTTATGACCACTACCATCATGCACAATAAGTGCATGTGCCTTTTGGAATTTGATTTTTCCCATGTTGATAAGCTTGTTCTTCTCTTGTGTCAGAGATTCAATGAAGACCTCAAGAGAGGGCATCTTCGAGATGGCTCTAGAGGCGAGCCTAACTGAATGAAATGTGGATATAAATATTGAGTATTCTGGACCAATTTTGGAGAGAATGGTGAGAACTATTTGTTTCTCCTCCTTAGATTTATCAACCCCGTAATCCTTGAGTTGCGACATCAAATCCTTATAATTGGTAAAGAAATATTGGAGATTGTCGAAGGTTTTTGGATCCAATGTGACCAATTACAACTCGAGAATGCGTCCCCTCATATCATCATGTTTTCCAAAAATCCATTCCATGGTGGTCCAGGTTTCATTGGGGGTTTTAGAGGAGGATATGTAAAAGAGGAGTTCAGGAGAAATGAGACTGAAAATAGTTCCAAACGCTTCATCAATTTGATTCAGATACTTGGATTTTTCTTTGGATAATGTGGGTTCGGTCTCTGTGTCCATGGTTAACCTGTATAATCCTCTTCCTAGAATATGCACTATCATCTTCTCCTTCCATGCAAATAAATTGTATGGTGTAAGAATAAATTCTTTTGGAAATTCCATTTTTCCAATGTCTTCAATCTTCGGTACCTATAAAAAGAATCTAGTATGTAATTTTATTAGAAATTCGTTGGCTTTGATACCATGTAAATGTGTTTAAATTGCACATAATAGATCTATCTAGAAAATGACATACACAATTTGCAGAGAAAATATGAGAAAAGTGAAGCATGAGAGAAAGAATGGAAGAATTCTCATTAACCAAATGAATGAATGATAATTTACACATGATATACTCTTTATAACTCAACTAATGCACATTGGAGGAGAATCCAATGCACCATAGTGGTGGTCTAGAGTAATCTATATACACACCAACAGTTACAGTAGTAAACTGCCACCTAGTCTAGTCTCTCAGGAAGTTACAGGAGTGAACCTCCACCTAGTGTGAGTTAACTAGTCTCTGAGTCTTCATTTAACTGAATAAAACAAAGTGAAGTGAGTAGGAGATCAGGGAATCATGAGTAATTTGCTAGTCTGGTGACAATACCAAGGACAATTTGCATTATATGGTGATTATCCCAATCTTGCATGGTTATCATCCTAATGTGGCATCTAGAATCCACTCAACTTATCAAATTGAAGTGTGAACTGAAGAGATGAATATCCTAGAGGAATATTCTCCCTAAACTATAGGATATTGAATAATGGCTAATAAGCATAGGGAAAACCTTAGGAAAAATAAATCCTAGGTGTGTTTGAAGTATCTCCAGCACTTTACAAACCATTGGTTTGGGGGCAGGGAGTTCTAATGCCCCCTTTCTAGGATCCCTTGGGGGAATTTATTTTCCATACAATGCACTCCCTTATGGTGGGAGTCATATCCCTCCTCCATCCCCTTCACTCAGAGGTTCTTTTTCAGCAACCATCCAGACCTACTGCAAGTTCCAATTTGTTTAGTGGAGCGAGTCAAGGGCCTCAGTCCTTTACGACTCTAGCTGGGTCTATTCCTTTATCTTTATTTCTTTATTTTGTAAATAATGCTTTCTCATCGTCCATGTTTCGTCTAGGGGAAACCCCTTTCTCAATCAACCTAACCACATGCAAGGATTTTTTCCTTCATAGGGAGTGATGACAGGAACCTTCTCCTCTCAAGGTATTGGAAATCTCTGGTAGGGTTCTATACCTCTGCAAGGGATTTCGATCGGAGGAAACCCCTCCCATGCTTAGTGGAGCCCCAGGAAAGGTTTAGTTCCTATGCTAGGAGGATCGACTGGGGGAAACCCCAACCAAGGTTTTTGGAATACCATGCAGGGAGAAATCCCTACCCAAGGTGTGTCATCAAATTATTTTAATCCATAGATGTTGTAGACTAGAGAACAAACCCCTTATGCTGGATAAGGAAACCCTGGTTTTTACCAAAACCCTAGTCAGCACACAAGATTTTTCTGGCAACTTGGTGCCACCCAAAATCCAGGTTCATATTTTCCTTTAAATCCGCCACAACCTAGGTTACCATTTATGGAAACTCTTCATCTATCAGACTTGTCATGGTTGTTAAATGATCTTATTTTTCATGATCCACGTTGGCCTCCTATGCCGACTAAGTTTTCCTCAGACATACAAAAATTTGAAGAAAATCCCGATGAAGATATGGGTGATCATGTTACAACTTTTCACTTGTGGTTCTCCTCCAACTCGTTGAATGATGACTCTATCAAGTTAATATTGTTACAACACACTCTCATAGTGGGTTCTACGAAGCGGTATATTGATCTCGATGGCTCGAAGTATGCTTACTTTAATGATATGGAAATGGTTTTCTTAAACCATTTTCACCTACCGATGAGATACAATACTCACACAGAGTTGTTGGCCAATTTTGAGGAGACTAAGGCCATCTATATCTCCAATCATATCTAATAATGGCGTCGTCGGAAGAGCTTGTTAAAATTAAATTTCCCTCCTATGTTTTTTCTCAATTGGTTCCTGAAATATTTGGTTCCTTATGTCTCCAAAGACGTCACAACTTTTGGAGTGTTTTCTGAGGAAGAGTCTATAATGAGAGATCAACAACTGGAATTGATTTATTCTCAATCCGACATGTAGTACAAGATTATTTTTGACACACCACATTCAACCTTTGACTTAACAAAACTGAAGTTTGGGCCTCATGTTGATGGTATAGTAGGCTCAACAAAAAAAATCCCATAGATCAGTTGTCCAACCAAATGCAACAGTTGTTGCTACAACAGACTGTGGTCAACCAAAATTCTAGTATGGTTTCCCCACCACCCACATGTCGGAAGTACGTAGTGTTTAGATTACAAACCCCAAGGAGAACCATCCATCCGAGGGGAAAATAAAGGGTAAAGGAAAGAAAGGTAATGTGGGTAATGATAAAAATGTTGCTAACAATGTTGGTGAGGGAAAAAACAAGAAGAAAAAGGTTAAGTTTCCATGTAAGCTTTCTGTGGATGACCACTAGTTGACCCATAAATTCCCTCGGCTTGAGGAAGCCAAATTTTTTTGGCACAACAACAACCTTTTGTGTTAACTAACCCTTTCCCTCAAGCAAAGAATATGGCACAAGATTCCTCATCCACAACCGCGACTAGGGGAAATCAAGGTGCCCCCATGCTTAAGGATAATACTAGAGCTGAAAATGTATACATGATGAGATTAGATGCTCATCTTTAGACCAGGGCTCATGATTACAAAATTATTGAATTTGCTGAGAAAAACAAAGAATCTTCCAACCCATCACCTCCTCTTCATATTGAGAAGACCATGGGAGAAACAATGACTCGCATCCCTAAAGGTGTGTTTAAGAAATATTATCATAATCCAAATGCAAGGGCTGCCCAAAACTGTTATGTAGTTGAATATCTTGCACAAACCCCTTGTGTGATGTCTTCTCTCGAAGTTATCGAGAGTTTCCCCTCGTAGAGAAAACAATCATTGTCTTATTTGGATGTTGGCGAGACAACTAACTCGGGAGCTATCATTTTTTACCCTTCTGATCACAAACTGTGTTTTCCTTACCACATTTCCTTCCATATAGTAGTGGTTTACGCCATGAAATTGTTGACATGGAATATTTTTTGCACGGTGGTAGATGACGGTGTGTCAACTTGGATGATGTTGTTGGCATGTAGGAAGGCTATTGGTCAACCCGAGTTGTTTCCATCTCCTACATTGATAACTACATTTGATGGACATTTTTTTCGACCTCATGGCATAATACCCTCCTTCTTTGTGCAATTGGAGGGTAAAAATGGGTGTCGAGGTCGAAGTAGTCGATGCGCCTCTCAACTACAACCTTTTGTTGGGACGAAGTTGAACTTATGCAATGACAATGGTTGTATCCTCCATTTTTCGTGTACTTTGTTTTCCTCATGAAGGAAGGATAGTAACCATTCATCATTTACCCTTCTCTCATCCCGAACATTCATCGGGGGCATCCACGGTCCCGATGATTGATAACCCACACCAAGGTATCGTCAACTTAGGTGCTGAACCTTTTCCATATTTGATGCATACTTTTGATTTTCCACCACCTTCAAATGATGTCAATTTTATTTCGGTTGTCCCTGATCAACCTAAGGCAATGATATTCCAAGTAGCTTCATTTCAAATGAATTATTTTAATGATACATGGACTTTAACTTCCCCACCGACTTCGATGTAATGGGTAGGGAATCCTAGCATGGCTATTCCCCTATCCCCAACTGAGGCCATGTACAATATTGTTCAACAAACCTCTACCAACTAGGATACAAATCGCCCTCAAGAGCTAGATCATGTTCTAGAGCCTATTTGGGCTCAAGAGTCTCTTACTTCTCATGATCCTTTAGACTTGGTATTTCCCTCTAAGAAGGCGATTTTAGAGGCAATGACAGGTCTAGATAGACCTTGGGATGATCTTCATCATATATCATGCTTTTTACTCAAGCTTGGGAGAGTGGAAGCAGGTGATTTTACCACGACCATAAATGGAGATGCCACTCATATTGTTAACCCTTTTGAAATGCACAAAATATATGTTGAGGGAAACATGGAGAGTGTAGCTAAAAAAATTTCAATTGACATATCCAAAGCCCAAGGATCGTTGAAAACATATTCATCGAAGCGTATTGTTCCCCCGAGGATATTTAGGTGTACACTGAATTATTTAAATAATTTCGCGACATTTTTTCCTGGTCTTATGAGGAAATTCTAGGAATTGACCCTAGAATAGTCAAACATGAGATTAGGACTTATCCCGATTATAAGCATATCCGACAAAATCTTCACCCAATCAACCCTCGCAAAGAAGTGGCTATCAAAATTAAGGTAGATAAATCTATTAAGGTCGGTTTAATCTACCCAGTTCAATTGATGGAATGGGTGTGAAACCCTGTTCCCGTCAATTAAAAATAGGGTACGATTTGTTTGTGCATGGATTTTCACGATATTAACAAGGCATGCCCGAAAGATAACTTTCCTACCCCATTCATTTAGATTATCGAATAATGTGTGAGTTGTAAAGTTTTTTCTTTTATGGATGATTTCTTAGGGCACAATCAGATTCTGATCAAGCCCGAGGATCAACATAAGACTACTTTCATATGTCCTTGGGGTATGTTTGCATATAAAAAAATGCCTTTTGGCCTGAAAAATGTTGGAGCTACTTTCCAGCGGGACATGTCATTCACCTTCCATGACCTCAAACATATAATTGAGGCATATCTTGATGATCTCATGTCACATTCTCACAAGATATCTGATCATCCCTCTCACCTTCGACTTATTTTTTAGAGGTGTCTCTACTAACAGATTCACCTAAATCCAAACAAGTGTAGTTTTTGTGTTACGTCGGGACGTTTATTAGGTTTTGTGTCCATGAAAGGGATCATGGTCGATTCTCTTAAGGTTGAGGCCAAATTTCAGTTTCCTCCCTCGTTCATAGATCCCCAACTTCAGAGTCTTCAGGGGAAATATAAATTCCTATGGTGATTTATTTCTAACTATGTCGAAACAACTAAAGGATTTATTCCTCTTTTAAAAAAAAGGGTCTTATTCTTCTGGGATGAAGTGGCTCAATGCTCTTTTGAAGCATTGAAAAGTCCCTGACGTCTTCCCCTCTGCTCATCCCTCCTGATTATGGAAAATATTTCTTGTTATACTTGGTTGTAGCAGATTCCACCATTGGTATGGTATTGGTTCATGAGGATGACACACTCTAGGAACACATTATCTACTACCTCATTCGAGGCTGAGTCAAACCATAACTCAACTATTCTCACGTTGATAAATTGGATTCGGTAGCTTTCCATGATTTCCAAAAGTTTCGTCACTATATTCTAATCCATAAGACCACTGTCGTAGCCATCGTTAATACTTTTAAATATGTGTTAACATGATGAGTCATCAACAGGAAGATTATTCTATGGATAGTCATTCTTCAGGAATTTGATTTGGAATTTGTTTCAACAAATTCCAAGAAGTCTTTGGTCTTTTCTAAGTTAATTTCATAACTGTCGATTGATAGTGGCAATGGTTTGCTCGAAGAGTCATTGGTCAATAAGGATTTTTTCCTTACTGCCTCTTCTAATCCTTGGTATGGAGATATAATTTTGTATCTTCACACTCTAAAGTGTCCTTCCTATAATTCTCGTGATAAGTGTCTACGAATACACCATCAAGAATGAAATTATCTTATCATCGATGATACTTTGTATCGTCGAGGAGTTGACTATGTTCTTCATTATTGTATGACTCATTAGGAGGCAGATCTTGTGTTAAATGAATGCCACACTGCAGTAGGTGGTGGTCACTTCTTTAGGTTGGAAACAATCCATAAAATCCTATGTGTTGGATACTTGTGGCACTCATTAATCAAATATTGTATAGATGCAGTTAATAAGTGTCATCCGTGTCAAATATTCTCTCGAAAGATACGGGAACACCCTACTCTTATGTTTCATGTTATTGTTTGATCTGAAAATAGAAGGCTGACTTGTTATGCTATGCAAGCAACCCTACTTCATTAAAATAAACTTTACAGGACCTTGCTTCATGTGTATAAATATGCAATATAAACTTATGTGTTAAGTTCGTGCTTCTTCCTTTAAATGTTTATGTATGAGGAAATGTTCTTCTAAATGGTTAAATATGTACTTCAAATAAATACACAGCAACAATACTTGTAGCAAATAAACGATCAAACTCACAACAAGAACAAGTTGATAAAGGAGTTCACCCCCCTCCGGGCTACATCTCCTTGAGCCTCCATAATGGACTTGGCTCTTTGGGATTAATTTGTCAAAAGTTATTTTACAAGCTTCTTCTCAAATCCAATGGAAAAACAGACTGCACCATTGAGATCAGAACACATAAAAACCCCAAAAATGACTAATACAACTCTGAAAACAGATCATGGCTCATCCGGGCATGACCTCCTCTACATGTGGCCATAAGCTTCCCTGAGATTCTCTTTGGAAAAAACACCTGTAAAAGTCCTCAAGAGCCTCTGAAACCTATCCCAATGTGTTCAGAGCATATCGATTAGCCAAAAATGATTATTCAATCACATAAAACAAATATAGGCTCACCAAACCATGTCCTCCATCAAAGAGGGCTTCAAGCTCCCTGGAGCTTGCTGAAACTTCAATGGTGAAAAACTTGCAGAAGAAGTCTTCAAATGGCTATGAAAATGGCACCAATGGATCCATCACATCCAAAAACCCCTAGCTGGGATTTTACGGCACCTCAATTGGCCAAACGATGAAGAAGTTAGGCCTTCTCTATTTTCCTCCTTCAAGCTTTGCTGGAACTGGCTCTACAAAACGCACCTCTGTGTGCATGAACCTAGAACACGCTCCAAAATGCGTGTTTAAACCAAGAACCGAGCGGTTTCGAATAACCGTGCAAACTGTAGGACGGTTAGGGCACCTCCAGCCCCCAACCGTCCAGCTCTCGGTCACAAGGTCCTGCATATGACCATGTGCAAAATAAAAAGGGCTAACTGTTTCATGGTTAAACTGGGACTTGACAAGTGGCGGGCGCATGTAACCAACATAACCGTTGGGATTTACAATTGAAATCGCGCGCAATGTATACGGTCATACTACAATGTATAGAACCATGGTATTTGAACCACCCCGCGCATAAATCAAAGGAGGTATGGTCATATTACAATATATGTGTGTTAAATAAATTTTGGGTTAAATGTTGTAACGAAACCATATTAAAATCCGCGCGCCAACAAAAAATGTGGTCATATATAGATGCAAACGTGTGATCTAGGGCTGGGCTAGGCCCGGCCCGGTCGTGGCCCAAAACAACCCAACAATCAATTTTAAATATATTAAAACACATAGTTTTAATAAGAACCAATAGACGGTATGTTGGCTAGCGGAGATTTGTGAAGACGTTGGGCGTTGTGGAGGTCCGGGGGTCGAACCCCGCGGACTCCACCACAAGTTTTACATAACCGAACAATCCAACCAATAACCGAGTGACACATGGCGCCCTTCGATTGGGCCACGTGTCCTCACATCATTCGCCATCAAATGACACTTGTCGTCACGCTATTCGCCAACATCAACCAATGAAAACACGCCACGTCATCGCCGTACGGTCCAGTCACATGCTGCATCAGCCTGCCGTGTCAGCCGACACGTAGGATGCTGACATTATCATGTGCCACGTGTCACCCATCCAGTGGTGACACGTGTCACCTTCGGATTGGCCCAACTATGTGCCAAAAAGTCCAAAACTGCATGACACGTGGCATCACCTGGAGCCGCCACGTGTCCTGTACGGTCCTGCCACGCATGCTATACGGTCATGCCACATGTCATGTACGGACTTGACACGTGTCCTGTACGGACTGTACGGACAGGTACAGTCAGCATCAAATTTTTGCCTGTTTGGCTCGGCGAACAGATAGCGATATCTTCTCCATACGGACTCTGTTTGAGAAAGTAAATATATCGTCGAAATCAGGAAGACGAGACGGACGCAATGGAACTATTTTCATCGCATTCCGAAAACTTTCAAAATTGAGCAAAAGTTTATCCCCTGGTCCATATTTTGATCATTGTTGTTGGTCCCTTCACTAAGTGGGAAACTTATTTCACTACATGCCACCCAGATTCTACTAGGGGGAATCATTATATCATTGTGGTAGAAGACTACTTCACTAATTGGGTAAAATCCATGCCAACATTTAGTGATGATGGGGAAACATCGACACTTTTCGTTTTCAACCAAATTGTCGCTAGGTTCGGTATACTGAAAGAGATAGTCATGGACCATGTTAGTCACTTTCAAAATAATATGATGATTGAGTTAACATAAAATCTAGGGTTTAAGAAATAAAATTTGTCACGCTCTATTATCCACAAGCGAATGGTCAAGTGGAGGTTGTCAATAATTCTCTTAAAACTATTCTCCAATGGAAAATCAATTCGGCCAAGTCGAATTGGAATTTGATGTTATATTCATCACTTTGGGCATATCAAACTTCCATCAAGACTGCTATAGGTTTCTCTCCTTTCCAACTTGTTTATAGGATGGAGGTAGTCTTGCCTATAGAGTGTCATATTACTTCTCTCAAGTTGGCAGTGAAACTACTGCCCAACACAACTACACTTAAAGAGCATCTTATCTATCTCAAGCAGCTCAATGACCAATGTTGAGATGCAACCTTGGCTAATGAGGCTCATAAACAGTGTGTCAAGTGTCAATATGATCGGTCAGTCCTCCATAGAGTGTTCTCCAAAGGTGCTCTTGTCTTTGTCTATGACCAAGATAAAGATCCCTTGGGGGCAGGAAAATTTAAACCCATGTAGCTCAGATTGTTTATTATTAGGAAAGTTTTAGAAAAAGGTTATTATGAATTGGTTGACTTCGACGATAATTATTTTCCTAATCCCAGAAATGGGTTTTAACTTAAGAAGTATTATGCTTAGGTTGGTCATCTGAGTGTGACTTCTTGTAAATAGTGTATATTTTTATCTATACATTTTAGTATCTTTTTGTTTTATGGACATGTAGTTTATTGTGTGTCTGCATTGTGGTAGATGTCAAGTGAATCTAAGGTTTCTGTTGGGTTTTTGGACAGTGCTAAATTACATACTCGGAGGCTTGATTCCACAACTTGGGTGATATTCATGCCCACTGGTCAATTGGTATCTTTTGGAGGTATTTTTCTAGGAGAAACAACCCATAATGTTGTCGAGTATAGTGTTGTAATAGAATTACTATGTGATGCATTATCACATGGTATTTCTCACCTCCGGGTTCATCTAGATGTTAAACTGGTAGTGTCACAGTTAAATGGAGTGTACCAAGTCCACAATCCCACCCTTCACCAATGATTCCTTAGGGTACGTCTCTTATAACATTATGTTGATTATATTACATATATTCATGTTCCTAGGAGATCTAATCAATTAACTGATATATTGGCAAATCATGTTTTAGATTGGAATCTTTCACACACATAAATATAAAAGGACATACATACATGCAGATGTATATATATATATTTGTACAAAATATAGTTACTCCATAAGAAAAAAATATATTTATATATATAACATGTCCAAAAATGATGTCATAGTACAAAATCTGGGTCATAAGCCTTAAAAGTGTCTATAATACATCGTCGGACTTAAGGGCTCAATACCTAGAGGGATACAAAAATGGGTTCTCTAGCACACATGATGTCGAGTACTACTCTAAGATCTAGGCCTATTAGCCCTACTATAATGTACTACGGTGTTGGCTAGACGCTGGAATAAATGAACCCATTCCTTGGGTACTCCCACGACGTGAGGCTGTATAGATGGTGGTAGATCCTCAATCTCCGCCATCGACACTCTCTGGGTGAGGGACGTCAAGTTCCTCTCTACGCACCTCAATACTCTCTCAACCTTTGCCAACCATGGCTCTCCTACTTCTGTGTCTCCTCCTGGTTGGGCCTGCTCTCGCGAATGACGCTTAGTCTGGGGGAGGTCTGTTGGTTGTACTAGTGCCACATCTGTACATAACAGACTTTTGATTTAGTACTGTGACATTAACAAACATATGTTTTCTTTCTCGTCAATAAAATTAAAAATTATAT
>ML788377.1:32596-53282 GCA_009831015.1 Picea engelmannii
TTTTCTTTCCCATGACACTCGTTCCTCCTTTGTAACATAGTGTTCCTTTATTCTTTTTCAAGCTCGTTAAAAATATGAAAAAATACAAAACAATCAAATATTCCAAAAAGAGGGGACGAGAAAACATTCTCTTTTGTTGGAAAAAATCTAGTCACCCTTTGAAAGAGCACATAATTTTGTATGTTCTTCAAAGCACTTGGGATTTAGTATGGCCTTAGGAAGTTGTTCTCATTATATAGAGTTGTGTCCTCCTCCATTTGGTTACTCTTCCAAACACATGGACAGTTTGTGGTGCCTCTTGTTCTACAAGATTATGTCAATAACACGTTACTTGAGTCTTTTCATATGTCATTCTCTTGTCCAAGGTAAAGTATTACAACTTAAGTCGGTAATTCTGTAACAAGTCTCTTGACCTTCATAAGTCGACCATCCCGAGAGTCACGTCAAGTGCACATTCAAAATCAATGAAGTTTTTTGCCTGATAATCGACATCCTCTAGTATTTATATGATGTATTGTTGAAGACCTCAGGATAATGAGTTTTACACTCCTATTATACTCCTACCTGAGTTATGAAGATCTTGAAGATATTGCTCGAGTTCCTGAAGCTATCATCTCCAACTGCAAGCCTTGATGCCTCCTAAAGATTCATATCACATTGTATTTGTATATATTCTGATGATTTTGAGATGTAGATCCCCTGTGTATTATTCGAGGCTATAATATATATTTTCATACACATTATTCATGTGGCCATGATTATTATATATGACACGGATCTGTAATGTACTTGATTGGAAACTGTTCTTAGTTTTTCCCGATCATGGGTATGCCTACCTCGATGATTATTATTATTATTTTGTAGATGGTGCGCTCATGAATACTCATCTAGGATCACTCGACTTAGTGCCCTCCATTTTTCTTAAAGGTGTTGTAGTGTATTTCTACCATCAGTTTCTCTTCTGACCTCACACATTAGGGGGCATCTGTTATAACTCAAAATTCCACTATCATGCATTTCTGACATTGGCCTATTCATTTACAATTTTCCCAACTAGTTTTGTTGAGGTTCCTCTTTAAAAAACAATTTTTTGCATGGTGTACACTCTGTGCTACACATGCAGTGCACGTACATACGCTACTTGCATGACCAAGAACCCGTGTATTCTCTAAAAATTTTAAAAATAAAAAAGTTTTGTGCTTTCGGGCAGAGTTTACGGGCTATGTCAGGTTTCACATCCATCTTACCTCTTGTAGCCCTTATGACAACCAATTAACCATCTTGTCTCCATATAAAATGGGCCCTAGGGGGGGTCATTTGGATATATGAAAGAAGAGGCAAGTGAACTCTGCCAAATTTTCTCCCTTGCATTCCAAGCCTTTTGCATCATGCTTTGAGTTTCATCCTCAACATTCCCTTCTATTCATCCTTCTTATACAATCCATCCTTTTACCTTATATTGGCATGTTGGTTGTGAGGATAACATATTGGTAATAATGCACTTGTAGTCAAAGTAGAGGAACTCAGGGGAGGTTCATGGAGCGGAATCGACAAGATTGAGGTTGTAACTTCCAATCTTGTTATGAATAAAAGAGAAACTTCTTGTCCCGGATATTCATGTCTTTATTTTTATGTTTATGAATGTTTTTCATGAATATCTAACCCTTTATATGATCTTGGTAGTTATGCATATGTTGTTATCATCTTTTCTGCGAAGTTGTTTCAGGCCAAATTTGGTAGGAGGCCTGCAATTTTGGAACAAAAAAAAACAAGAAGGGATCTACAAAATTAGGAAGGAATTAAGGTACATAATTCTATCTTCTCTCCATTCCCTTAATTATCATTAGGTCTTGTTGGATTTGGGTAAAATAGTAGCATTTCTATCTTTTAAGGTGTCAAGTCTTTGCCTAGTTGCTAGACCCAGATTATGGGGATTTCCCCCCCTAGAAACATCTAAAAAATATTTTAAAGGGGGATTATTTGTGGAAGTGTGGATGACCTTGTCATTGGAATGTTGTATATAGAACAAATTTTCATACTAGGTTGGATGCTTCTAAATTTAACCTCTAAAATGTTTAGCAAAGTTTGATTCACTATTGGATTCTACCCATTACTGTGTGGGAAATATGTACTGTATATATTTATTTTAGTATTCAATTTTACCCGCAAAGAAGTCCAAAATTTACTGACAAATATAGTATCCATATCATAAATTATGCCCCTTGGAATCTCAATTTGCACTAAAACCTTTCCAAATAACAAGGATGCTAGTTCTCGTCCTTTTTTGTGGAATTTAGACAAACCATAAAAAAATAGCTTTCCAAACCTATATAATATGACATACAATTAGTCGTGCCCTCTTATTTTCCTCAGAATGCCTCCAACAAAGTTCATGGATATTCTTTCAAATGGTCTTGGAGGGATTCTAAGAGGATTGTATAGTCCTTGCTCTGTATTACAAAGCTTACTTGTATTGACACAAAATATAGACATTAACAAATCTAGTTACTTCTTCCTACATCTTGGGTCAATAAATATAACTTTGTCTTTCGTATTGTGAAAATCATCCATAATTGTTTTGGTCTAATTTTCCCTTATTAGTTTTACTCTTTCTTCCAAGTTTGGTAGCCAAGGTTTTTCCCACGTTGTAAATTAATGCATCTTGGAGATGGTAATCATGATATGCTTGTACTTATTGTCTTTGTAGTTGTGTATACATCCTCTTCAAGTCCTTGTATTCTACATACTCCTTTCTATATGATTCATGGTTGAATGTATCCATGCAAATAATGGATCCCAAAGGTGTAGGTTTTTTGTATGGATAGAAAATAGACCAACTTGTTTATATTGGGATTCTTATATCTAATCAATAGATGAAAATATAACATTTATAGTTTCTTTCTTGAGGAAGATTAATCTAAGACTATCAATATTGTAGAGGTTATTGATCGGTACATATCATGATCTACATACTAGATAGATAGTGATTTCATTTCTTCATTGTTTGAATCAAGGAATACATTGAATTGTTGTCATATGTAGGGTAGTTCAATACGAATCCATGAAATAGTTCCAAATCATAGTAGATGAATCTTTTCATTTCATTAATACAACTCCCATGGTGAACCCATTAGCATCAATTTCTACTTCAAATAATATTGGAATTTAGGCAATGTTAGGACTTCTTCTTAAGTACCAATCTCCTACTTTAGTTCTTCATGGAATTTTTAATGATTCTTACCCTACCATAACCTCTGACTACATTCTATTATAGAATGAAGTGGTGTTTCTATAGCTAAAAATGATACCGTGAACATTATTAACCATTAGGGATCTCTCACAAACATCCTAACTTATAAAATATTAGTAAGAGTAGGACATTTAGTGATGGAATTTATCTCTTCAAAATCAATCTTCAACTCAACATCACTAATAGCATATCCCAAGTCAACCAAGGACGACGTACAAAACCGACACTTTATTATCTTTTATAGCAAGTGGTGTTTAGTTAGTGTCTCAAATACCTACTTTGTATTTTTAGCATGCTCTTCCCAAGTAGAACTAAAGATGAAATTTTCATCCACGTAAGCTATGCCAAGCGAATCTATAAATGGATGAAAACACATCATTTATTAATTTTTTTTAAGTATGTAGTTCATAACTCATAAAAAAGGGAGTTTATAACCAAGCATAAAATCATTTCTTCATCTTGAAGCTAGTCTTCCTAGTGTCTTCATCCTTGATCTAGAGTTGACAATATCCATATTTCAAATCTAACTAGGTGAAATACCTTACATCCTACAACTGATCTAACAATTCATCATTCTATGGAAAATGGTATCAATTCTTGAGACTGATATTGTTTATATATTTGTAGTCAACACACATTCTCAATGTCTCATCTCTATGTTTCACTAAAATGGCATGGGAATCACATGGTGACACACTTGAAACAATAATTTCAAGAAATTTAGTCTTATAAGAGAAAATCTAGACATTGAAAGTGTGAATCTTGTTTTTAAAAGTGTGAATATCATTGTTACCAAAATACAATTTGTTGGATTAATGAGAGGAGGGGATGAATCAGTAATAAGTAATTTATACTTATTTTAACCTTTAAACCACAATTTATATTCCTTTAACTTATTCAAACGTGTTCATTTATTTATCATCAACATATTACTGTATCATAAACATTAACAAAAATCAGTGCATAATAATCATTAACAAACACATCCACATAATGCACGGTACACCAATATTTACATGGAAACCCAATGCAAGAGAAAACCATGGAATGATTTTCTTATATGTCAAGAATTACATTAAAGGAAGAACCAACTTCAAATTCTCTAGATCCACCTAGAAGGAGGCTCCTACCCCCTATGTTCTTCGGCTCCAACCAGAACGTGGCTACAACCAACCAATTCTCTAGCTCCAACTAGAAGGAGGCTCCAACCCCCTAATTCTCAGGCTACAACCCGAAGGAAGCTCCAACTCCCTGGTTCTCCGGCTCTAACTCAAAGGTGGTTCCAACCACCTAGTTCTTAGGCTCCAACTTAAATGAAGCTCCAACTCCCTGATTATTCGGCACCAACCAAAAGGAGGCTACATCCCCCTTTCCTTGCCACATCCTACCGCCCTGAAATACAAGTGTCAAATAAATGATGAAACCATTTCCACACTGTCACTGTGAGATATATCATTGTAAACATGTACCAATATGTGCGAATAACATGTCACAACCTGTACCAACAACCTATACCAATTTGTACCAATAACCTGTAATCAACATGTACCAATAACCTGTAATCAACCTGTACCAATAACATGTAACAATAACATGTAATCAACCTGTACCAATAACATGTACCAACATATACCAAATACACCAACAACCTGTACCAATACTCTCCTCAATATATCAGATCTGATAACATAGATCTCATACCCAATAGCACAATAATATCATTCAAACCATGTGCCAACAGTGCACATCAATCATGTACATCAACCATGTACATCAACACTATACAAAGATAAACAACAACATGTACCAATCATGTATCAACAACCAACCAAACTATGCCTCAACAAGATGTATCAAGATTACCATGTACCTCAAGTATGTATCTATTCCATGTACCCAATCATATACCTCTACCATATACCAGTAACATACTCCAAGATAACCAACAAGATACCTCTAGCAATACACCACACTCTCCATAAATCAAATAATATAAAACCTTACAAAATACCATGTGCCAAAACCATACCTTTAATCATGTAGCAATCATCAAGAAGTATACCATACCATGCAACAATTGGAACAATTCCAATATGCAAATCTGACGTGGTTACCGAACTTCCAACTTTCTGCAGCTGTGAAATATGTTGTCGTAGTTTTGTTGTTGCAATTATGTTTTCACGGTTTTACTGTCATGATTCTGCTGCTGCGATTTTTCTACCACGATTTTGATCTATCAATAATATCTGGCCAAATAACCTTTCACAAAAAAAGATATTCAATGATATTCAATAGATGCTAATAGGAGACCCTTACTCTCTTATTTATTCTCTCCAAGTAGCTTATTTAAGAAGTTATCTTCTAACCAACTTTACCTAACTTCTTTCTTTTAGGGCTAACCCACATCTAACCACTTTATCCACAAATAGTAAGTTCTCCACTTCTAGTTGCAATTAATTTATTTTTAATTATTTTCTTAGTGAAACCAATTAAACCATGATTAACTCTTAGTTTCACTGACTTTGACTAGTCAAATTCTTCTAGGAGTTTCTAGAATAATTTGACTTCTTTGACCTTCTGGGGACTTCTAAATAACTCATGAGGGTTCTCCAAATTCACAAGCCCATAAGTCTCTAACCGTGATGAGTTATGTGACATTCCATATATCACCGGAGATGTCATGACATGTATTATCCATATAGAATAGTATTACATGCATATTCAATGATCTTGATTCCTTTATACCTCAAACAAACTTGGGTCCCTTACCCATGCCTTTGTGCTACCGGAATTTATTACCAAAATTCTCCAAGGGTTGACATCAATCTACAACATCACTCTTCATGGGTTTACATCAATGACAACCAACTATCCAAACCATCTATCCATCAATCTAAACCAATTGTCCAACACAATTTTTTTTTTTAATGAAAGTGTGAATATTGATATTTCTAAACTTTGTATTTAATTCCAAAAGTTATTTTAAAGTGTCAATTTTTATTCCAAAAGTGCTAATATAAAATTATGATAGTGTGTAGTGGGATTTTAGTATTATGAATTTATTATAATTTGTTTATTTCGAATTCCAATTCCAATATTAATGCACAATTTTTTATTTGCATAGAAAAAAATGTTGTTATTATATTGAATAACTATACATGTTCATAAATAACTAAAGTAACATACACTGAGAATGAAAACCAACACCAACAATGCAAACACATAAGAGTAATACATACAAAATTTTTGATGATTAAGAGTTAGTATTTTAAACCAATTTGTCACCTCATCTTCAATCACTATAACTAAGCTACTTTAGAAATATTCACAAAAGCCACATCTCAGTCCAAGAGATAAGATAACAATTAATTATCAATAGTTTTTAATCTAAAAATGGATAAGTAATATCAACTACTAATTTATGAGTTCTTACATGATACACATCATTAAAAAATGATAAGTATGGAATTTTTTCTCTGAAATAGAGTGTTACTCTTGAGAATCGCTCTCATTTCCAGCATTGTGATCCATATCTTCTTGTTGTGCTTTACATGGTGCAAATCCTTCCAAATCGATTATATGTTCTTCATTAGTCATTTGTGATTATAGTTTTTTGGTGGAGATAAACCTTGTAATTGATTTATACATTTAACCTAGAAGAACTTGTTGTGACATCAAGTACTTTTTCTATAGGACAAATATGTAAAGTTGCAATGATGAGAAAATATTAGTTCTTTCACCAACACACCAAACTAGAAAGGTACCAACTTCTCCCCTTTAATAAAATTGCACTCATTCACACGTGACAAAATATTTATATAGTTTATATAAAATTGCCTTCATCCCCTCATTTATATATTTTTTTCTTTTTAATAATTTTTCAATTTTTGTCATTAATAAACAAAGATTTAGAGTTATGTTGGTTTGTTTAATAATTATTAGAAAAAATATCCCGAGGTTGGGTGGGATACTCTATGTGAAGAGGGTTACTAGGATGCCATGCATTAATGTGAGGAAGAATCCTTTAAACATTGAAGTTTTCCTATGGAAATCATTGTATTTATATATTGCAAATCAAGTCCATATCAAAGACATAAATATTTTATATAAGACACTTCTCAAATATAGAAAATCCATGTATTATAACAATCTATTATAAGAATTATTGTTTTCCTCTTCACTGTAGTTTTTATTTGGTAAATGTTCTAGCAAATTTTTTGGATAAGAATTTTGTGTAAGGTTTTGAAACATCCAATGTTTAGAGTGGACATTCCACTTATCATTGAGGACATAAGAAATCAATACTTTGGAAAATAATATTCAGTTTTGTATTTAATTTTTTTTTATAAATCATAATTAGAAGAGAAAAGATAACAAATAAAAATGAATAAAATATTAAAAATAACCCTTGAAATTATGAAGAATAAAAACAATAATTAATAACAAACTAAAACTAAAAAAGAATGGGAGAAAAAGACTTTGAATTGGGGGAAATAAAGTATAACAAGGGTGTAAAGCAATAATATATAGGATTCAATAAAAGTGACGAAAACAATTTACAAGGGATTTAATATGATTTTTAAATTAAAAAAAAAAATAAGAAAGTAATTGCTCTAGATTGATGATATTTAATGTAACATATTTAAGTTAATAATAGAATGGAATAAATTAAACTAAAAATGAATTATTGTTAAATTACATTTAATATATTTATTATAAATTAATAATAAAATAGAATAAATTAAGTTAAAAATGAATTATTTAAGTTAATAATAGAATGGAATAAATTAAACTAAAAATGAAATATTGTTAAATTACATTTAATATATTTATTATAAATTAATAATAAAATAGAATAAATTAAGTTAAAAATGAATTATTGTTTTTAATATGAAATAAAAATGAAATCAAGATTTCTTTAACTAGGTGTGAGAAACAATATAAATAATATGAGACCATAATAATTCAGATAAAAATGATAGGTTAAATAGAGAAATCACAGAGGAGAAAAAAATGCAATGATAGGCACACTTAAATGAGGGGAAAATAATTAAAGAAACTAAGAAAAAGGAGAGGACAGGTTGGAGATGATCCCACAACATAACTTTAAAGGATAAAGCTTAATTGTCAAGGTGATGTATAATGGGTTTTCATAATTTGTTTAGTTAAGTTTGTAGTCATATTGAGCACCTTAGTGAGCCCAATGGTTAAGAATTTGTGTTATCTCTGGAGAGGTTACAAGTTCAAAACCGGCGGGGTAGGAATGCTCATATTGACACTGGGTGGGCCTCCCGATGTTTTAAATATATTTACTTAAGATGTTTTAAATATCTAAAAATTACAACATAATTGTTTTAATTCTTTTAAAAATTCAAAATATATAAAATAAAATAAATTTAAGTTAATAATATTAATAAAAAATATGTTTTAAAACCAATAAAAAGGTTAATATAGATAAAAACATTTTTCAATAATAATACATTAGGAACATTTTTTAAATTAAGCCCTTAACACGCCCGTATTTTACATACTAAAGCAATTGTCATAACAACAGAGAATGCATTAATGTCCAACGGCTGTCTCCAACAAACCCAGTCATCACATTTGAGATATCTCACACAATATAATTCATCTGCCGTGAGTTCCTCTAGGCAGGAGCTCTGTCAGGAGGAGAAGCTTATGCCGCAGCCTGCTGATCAGGCTTACCTTCTTCTTCGGAGGAGTCTCTTTGGCACGATCTTCTGTGCCATCTGATGCTGCCGCTGCTTCAGCTGGTCCTTTCTGATAGCGCGGAATTTCAGAGAGAGGAGCATCGGCCGGTGGTGGTTCTCTATGCGGCGCACCTTCAGCAGGCGGAGTCCCCTCCGGCGGAGCTTTTTCTGGGGGCTTCTCCGTGCCATGTATGGGCTCGTCGACATAATATACCTTGAGCCCGAGCTCTCCCGTAATGAAATTATAAAAATTTCTCTTCTTCAATGGAAAATAAATTAAAGCTTCTTCCCCCTTCTTCACGAACTTGCTGCCACCCATCCTAACTCGACCCAAAAAATGGGTCCGCCCATCACTTCCTGTCCTCTTATCATTATACACATCCGCTTCCAGCTCTTCTGCTGCCATAACCCTGGGATCGTTCACAACAAACTCCAGTTTTTCATTCCAAGCTGGATTCAGGTCCTTAAGCTTTGTCTTCGTGCGTTTCCTCTGTCCATCGAAATCCACAACAACATAAGGACTGGAAATGCCGCTTCCATCCTTGGACGTCAGATTGTGCGCACCGACGACTTCCACAATCAATTTCCTCACCGTTTTGGTCATTGCTTCCTACAAACTCTTCCTGGCCAGTAACAATAATATCATGCCTCACTATGTTCCCCCACTTGAATCCCGTGCCTCCGAATCCTTCCTGCAATCTCTTTATCAGCACGATTTACCATTAACCGATTAGAAAGATTAAAGCAAAATCTGAAACCTGTCGAAGCACATGGCAAACAAATACAGCGTCTGCACCAAAGGTTTACATTCAATAATCCCTGTCATTCCATATGCCAAATACATTTATAACCAGAGGAATGTTTTTTAATAAAAAAGGCAATCTAAAGTCATTGCTTTCGTGTCTACGTTGCCCTGCCTTGATTTGGCTGGTGATTGATAGACTTAATTTCCACGTCGGAGTAATCAACTGTGATGTAATGCCCTGCCATCCAATTAAAGTTATTACAATCCACAAAGCTTTCTATATGAGTTGTGCAGGCAATGGTCGGCCTGATACTGTTTTTTCAAGCCAAAAAAGGTCATTGCTCCGTTATCTTAAAGGGGCGGAAATTCAATGTAAAGAATTCGCGGTGGATATGCTAAATTAGCTACAGTCATATCTTTACCGAAAGCTTCTCCTTTTTTGGGCATCAAATAACGCTTTACTTTATTCACAATGACAGGCCGCATATTTTTTAAACTTTAACTTCCACAAGCTATGTTTTTGGTAGATTCATTTGGATATATATATTTTTAATAAAATTGTATTTACTCTTTACACATTTTTTATTAGATTATATTAAGAGCCTCTTGTTCTGCCACATGTATGGAAATCAGAATGAATAAGTGATTGGCATTGTTCAAGGACGAGAAAGCGACAGATGTCTGAAAAAACATTATGATGCGCTACCTGCTCTGCCACATGTATGGAAGCCAAAACAATTGGTCGACATTGTTCAAAGACCAGCTAGTGAACTAGAGTCTAATTGCAACAAAAAACATTATAGCTAAAACCAAAAAAAATTAATAGTAAAGAAACTAGACGTGAGGCGAACCCGGACGTCCATCTTGACGAACTGTGAAGGCATATGGCGGACCGCATGTCAGACAACGACTCTTCATAGGCTCGCGTGACAAGGAATCGAATAGAATTTCCAAGTGCTTGTTGAGGATGTGTTGATTGTGCAGCTGCTCGACCAAGTCTCTTCTCATCTCGAAAATCAAGACCAAATGATCCTCTGTGAGCTTGTAGGAGCTGGGTAGGTCGTGGCTACCCAGAGTCGGGTGAACTTGCGCTCCTTTGTTTGTCTCCCTATGGGTTTCCTCCTCGCTCCAGCATTCGCCCCACTTTATCCCTGGGTCTTCGTTGTTGGGGTCGGCGAAATTCTTGCAGTTATCCAACATTAGAGGAGGGAATTCCTCTTCTACCATACATCCTGTCATGGCTGGATCAGGGGAATCCAAAGGGATATCGGTGCCTGTTTGTGTCATCTACTCCATGGTGGTCTCCGACAAGTTAGGAGGAATCTCTTGCCATTTAAGAGGAATCTCCTCCTCCACTATGCATCCCTCGTAGATTAGCTCTAGGTTAGACACGTGAAACTCAGCTCGAGCATCCTCGCACCAGTTTTGACCAGAGTGGGGAGAGCGGGTCGAGCTAATTCCTAGAATGGGAGAGTGAAAGATCTATCCTGCCTACTTGACTATAGTAGGCCAGCCCACGGTTGGATTTGTCTCTCTCACGAGGCATGGAGAAGTTGAGCTCGTGGGGGGAAGAATTAACATAGGAGAGGCCAAAAATGTTGGTAGTGAACAAAAGGAAAATTACAGAGGCTCGGAGTGCTCATAGCATAAAAGCTGAGGGAGAATGAAAAAATAAGGGAAAACTATGGAGATAAGAGCCACAACGAGGAGTTACCTGCATGATGATGAGGGGAGTGACGGCTCAGGGAGCCATGAATGCCAAGGCGATGCAACCTTATTGCATCGTATCAGTACGAAAGGGCCAACTTGAATCACCGTTAAATCTGTCGAACTATCCCAATGCAGTAAGCTTTGGCTGGAGTGAATGTTATGCATTTTGAATGGACGAAGGAGGCTAGCAATGAGGCGCTTTAAATTCCCTCGTCATCAACGTGCCATGTGACATTCGTTTGCCAGGTGTCACCCCATCCGGGGTTTTCTCTTTTGATCCAAATTATTTTCGGCACGAAATAAGAGCGAAGATATAATAAAGAAATGCACAGAGATATCGCATATATTCAATAATATAACAGAAATGTATCAGAGATGCAACCATAAACACAGATATACAGTAATACATGATTTCTATTAATGAAAGATATGTACAGAGACTGTAAAAATACAGAGTGAAACACTTGCTAGAATGGTGGCAGCTTATCTCTGAGAAGAGATGTGATGGCTACTTGCATTCACAAGAAGATGATTACAATGAGGCTCTGAAGGCCTTTTTACAATAAATAGGAATGCCAAAAACCCTAGACATCCAAAAACCTAACCCTAAGAGCTGAAGCGCCAAAAGTCATGTGGGCCCCGTTTGGGTAAGTTAGTACATCAACTTTCTGGGGTCGTAACTTTTGCATACGATCTTCGTTTTAGGCGTATGATAGCCCATTGGAAAGGTATCATCGAGGAGATTCATTTTCAGGGCTCAATCATGCCTTCAACCATCATTGAGAATCTCTATCCCTAAAAACCTTCATTTAGGCCCTCAAAATGGCCCCAAAAGTTAAAACTGTTAAAAATAGTAAATTGCCAAAATTGCAAGAAAATTGTTTTGCACCAGTCAGAAAATGTGGGTGGCCACCGATATCCATATGGATAAATCCCCCCTCCTTATGAAGCAATGGTCTCCATTGCGTTGAGTTCCCGGGGGAGAGGAAAAAGCGTTTGTTGAATCTGAATCTTGGTGAGTTGCTTGCCTTACTGGAGACGTCGTGCTGCTCGGTTTGTGGAAGGCTATCACGAGAATGTGGATGGAAGGGTTGGACCTTTTTAACCAGTCTAGATACATGAGATTGTTTTTTGTAGAAGGAATATTTACACTTTGCTACAATCTTGTCTACCTACTTCTGTTGGATAGAAGGTGCTTGGGTCGAGGTTGTAGTGGTTGCAGTATCTTTTTGATCATATTTTGAACATATTGTGAAGAAGTTGAATTTTGTAGTATGAGATACTACCCTGCGACACTTTTTAGGTGGAACAGTAGTCCGAACTACCTCTGGTATTCTGTAGATATGACCCCCCAAAGTAACAGTGACACTGTGGAGTCGAGACTCATAAACAACATGGTGCTTCCACATATATGGTTGGCCCAAGAGAAAATCATAGACATCCAGTGGGGAAACATCACATAATACCTCATCCTTGAAGGTTTGGATGTCATATGACAATCAACACTGTTGGCTGACAAAGATCTCATCCTTGGCGAAGCCACCTGATGTTGTATGACTGCAGGTGTGGTGTTGTTGACAATCCCAACTGTTTGACCACCTTTACTAAGATGAGGTTCTTCTGGCTTTTGCTATTAACAATAAAATGCAGCGGGGTCCCCTTCAACCACATCTGTGATTGAAAAGGGTGCTCCCCCTCTTCAGGATCTGTTAGTTCTTCTGGTTGAATTGTTGCGGTCGCAACAATAGCAGTGCGGTCTGCGTCGATGATCTGTCTTTTACCAGTATTTTCAAAATCAGATTCTGAATCAGGGTTCGGCTCCTTGTCTTTGATCTCGGCCACCAATGATTGTTTTGAGCGACATTCATCGTTGTTGTGCCAGGGGCTTTTGTGGAAATCACACCATTTTCTGGTGTCCTTCTTTGTCTTCTCGTGACCCTTCTTTTTCTGTGGCTTGGACTAGTTTTCAAGAGACTGTTTGTTAGGCCCATCTTTGTCATACTTTGGTTGTTGCTAATTTGTAGACCCAAACTCCCGTTTTTTCCAGTGCTTAAATTTCTTCTCGATTTTAACAACTTATCAATAAGAAGCACCAAGTGATGAGATGTCCAGAAAATCCATTTCAGTTTGGATGTATCTGTGTAGAGCCCCACGGTATTTCAGAACCAAATGTCATTCGGAGTCTTTGATACCCAACTTGGTGCGCAAGGTATGGAAGGTATTGGTGAACTCCGACACTGCTTGGCCCCTCTCTTGCCGCAGTGTGGTCCATATCATGTACTGGTCCTCATAGTTGCCAATAGGGTAATAACGTTTCTTTACCATGTCCACAAAAAATCCTAAGTGGGCTCGGCCCCATATATTCCAGACTCCTCCATGGAACTTTGCTCCTAGTAAGTTTCCCACCAATGTTTGACATGGGGGAGAGCTTTAAGGAGTGTGAAGGTGATCTTTTCCTTGTTGGAAAAATGGTGAACAGAGAAATAACCGTCTAGTAGATTTAACCATTTGTCTAGGGCATCTGCATCTATCTGACCTTCAAATATGGGAATATCAAAATTAACCTATACCTTGAAAGGCAAGATGCCTCCAAAGTGGTCATTTGATGAAGATGTGCCTATTTCTATTGGCAGGAATTGAAGGATGTGGGAAAAATTCTCCATCATTTCGTCCCTCTGTCACGTGAGAGCTTTCTCAAGCAACAAACTGATAGGATTGTCTTCTCTGTCGTTTTTTTTTTCTTCCGCCATTGAGGGTTTCTTGGGTGTGTAAGAGCGATTTTACTCAAGAGAGACAAGCTCGAGACCCAAATTTCTATACTCTAACCTCATCGAGGACATGCACTGAAAAATGATGAAGAGAAGCCTGCTCTGATACCACTGATCCTGATTATTTTTGGCACGAAATGAGAGCAGAGATATAATAAAGAAATGCACAGAGATGTCGCAGATATTCAATAATATAACAGAAATGTATCAGATATGTAACCATAAACACAAATATATAGTAATACACGATTTCTATTAATGAAAGAAATGTACAGAGACTGTAAAAATACAGAGTGAAAGACTCGCTAGAATGGTGGCAGCTTATCTCTTAAAAGATATGTGACGGCTAGTCACATTTGAAAGAAGATGATTACAATGAGGCTATGAAGGCATTTTTACAATAAAAAGGAATTCCAAAAACCCTAGACATCCAAAAACCTAACCCTAGGAGATGAAGCACCAAAAGTCATGTGAGCCCAGTTTGGGTAAGTTAGTACATCAACTTCCCGGGGTCGTAACATTTGCATACGATCTCCGTTTTAGGCATATGATAGCCCATTGGAAAGGTATCATCTAGGAGATTAATTTTGGGGGCTCAATCATGCATTCAACTATCATTCAGAATCTCAATCCCGAAAAACCTTCATTTAGGCCCTCAAAATGGCCCTGGAAGTTAAAACTGCTAAAAATAGTAAATTGCCAAAATTGCCAGAAAACTGTTTTGAGCTAGTTGGAAAAGGTGAGGGGCCACAGATATCCATATGGATCATATTTACAGTGTTACTTGAAAACTTACACTTCATTATATAACCTTTTTTGAATGTATTTTGACTATATTTGGTAGAGAATATCTTGTCACTGTTTTCTTAATTTATATTATAATATAAAGGGAGTGGCTTTGGCATATTCTTAATTCATTTGTTTTGAATATATTTTCATATTCTATTGTGATAAGAACCCTAATTTATAATGCATTAAACCATGATTTAGGATCTTTACTTAGAATTAACCTACTCTCAACACATAAGTAGGGAATATCTCTTCAATATTCAGTTTCCCTCTAATTAAATTGGAATTATTTGGTCTCACAAGTTATCAAATCCATTTTACACTCTTTATAACCACAATAAAACCACTCTCGAATAGTCACAAACCAATACACAACCTCTCAAGATGATTATGAACTTCTATCCACTCCTCAAATCCTTACTAACAAAGCATTAGACAGGTTAAAGAAACACTTTCTATTCATTTTATTTGCACATTGGATTGTACATTGATTTCAAAATAATATTAATTACATATAATATAAAGGAATGAGTTTAAATAGATGATAATATTAAGAAATTTGGTTATAAAATCAACCTCAAAACTGTAATGTACCCAACCACTCCCAGGCTGGCCACGCTATCTCAAAACTCACGCAATCTCAAAACTCACTTTTGAACCAATTTTGAATTCCGATAATTTTTCAATTAATACAGAGGCATGAAATATTCACATGCAAATATCATGTTTCATGCTACAACATAAAAGAATGAATATAATTCCATACACATAAATAACCAGTAAACATGCACATTATGAACATGAATCTCATAGATAGTAATTAATAAATAGTGGAATAAATACACAGGTAAATAAAACCATGATAAAGAGAACTTATCTTTAATGAAACAAATCACCAATTGGCTCTAGACCAAGGACATTCCACCCGACCATAGACACTGTTGTTCCACATCTCAACACCAATTTCACCCTCGAGATAGGGCTATGATTCCACATGGATGGTTCTAGAGTGTCGCTCAATGTCCCAACCTAGTCAGCACTCAAGCTCTCATAGGATTCTCACACACACAACAATCCAAGGTACAATGAATCTCTTCTATCCAACTTGCACAACCCAAGAGAATGGAACCCCTTCTCTGCCATGTAGTCCCTCAGGATATCCACCTCCTTCCAGGGCTCCAGTGCATCTAGTCAAGAATCTCCATGTTGGGACTCTTAGGATTCACAACTGTGAGAAAAAATTAACACATGTCAAGCATCTCAAACATGAAAGCATTAATTCATGGCTCGAATACACCAGCAATTTACATTATATCCAACAAAACCATGACTCATTTCCAACAATTCATTTTTCTTTCCCAAGCCAAGATCAAGATGAATGAGTAATGACAAGTAGGTGAAAGAATGAATGGAGATAGATCCGAATGAAAGGTGTGAACAATGAACAATGAACAATGAATGAGTGAGTGAGTGAAGAAGACCCTCCAAACAACCCACAAGATGGGTTTATATATTTACTTGCAAATAAAGAACCACATGGCCTTCCCCAAGAAGCTCATGTAACCATTCCTCTCCAATAAAGCAATTATGGGAAAACAAAATATAAAAAAAATACTTATCCCCTCAAGCTCCCCTCTCTTGTGGAATCATAGCCCTCTATAACTCTTGTCGTTGTCCATCTAGTAGCCAGTGATGGATTTATTATTAATAATGATGAAAAAATTACATTTCCTAGGCACACTCGCCTCTTTTAATTATTTGGGCACTTTGGCCTTTCATAAATTAACAAAATAAATTATTTAATATGGGGCTCAAAACTAGGGTATTACATTCCCTTCCCCCTTATTTTGGTAGCGTCCTCAATGCATATACAAAACATAAATAAAAATTTCAAAATTTATTCAAAAAGTTGCGGGTACTCTGCCTGCATGGCATATTTAAGATGCTCGCATGACATCTTCAAGTAGTATCTTTAGGACCGTATCAGGTCAAATGGACTTTTACCAACTCTAAAACTCGATTCTGGAGCATTTTGACTTTTTTGTCCAATATTCGCATTGGCTAGACCTGAAATTCTCCCTATGTCTCTACATGAATCAGATGTCGATCAATAACATGGTTAGGATCATGTACATATTTTTTTAGCAAAGAGATATAAAATACCTTATGCACATTCATGGCAGGAGAAAATGCAAGCATGTATGCAACTGACCCTATTATGTCTAATATCTCAAACAGACCACAGAATTTGGTTGCTAGCTTTGTACAACTACCCAACTTCAAAGAGCTCTTTTTGGGATTCACTTTTAAAAGCACATGCTCCCCCACTTTAAATTTTCTAGCTGTCATGTTCTTATCTACATAAATTTTATGTCTATCTTGAAATGCCTTTAAATTCTTCTTAACTCTAACCAAGTAGTCTTCCACATCCTTGAGAAATTATGGCCCAAGTACCACTTTGTTTGTTGGGTTGACCCAACTCACTAGAGTATTGCATTTCCTACCATACAAAGCTTCAAATGGACTCATTTTCAATGAATCTTGATACTCATTATTATAGGAAAACTCAACCAAGTGCAAGTAATCTTCCCACTTAGATGACTTATCCATCACATACATTCTCAACATGTCTTCAATTGATTGGTTGACTCTCTCTGTCTACCCATCTGACTGTGTGTGGTATGTTTTGATAAAGTTTAGATTTTTACTGAATCATTTAAACAATCCCCTCCATAAATTTGAAGTAAACTTTGTATCTCTATCTGAAACAATTGTCTTAGGTATCCCATGCAACCTAGCAATCTCCCTCATGTAAATTCATGCAATATTAGTTGTTGTATGCGTCATTTTTACAGGAATAAAATGAGTATCCTTTGACAATTTATCCACCACTACAATGATTGAATCATGTTGTCTTTTTTTCCTAGGAAATTTAGTTATAAAATCAATGGTTACCACTTCCCATTTATTCTCTCAAATTGGTAATGGTTGTAGCAGACCCGTTGAGTGCTATGCTCAATCCTCACTCTCTAACATTCCATACATATGGAAATGTAATCAGGAACATATTTCTTCAATTCTATCCAAAAGTATTGGCTTCTTACTGATGAAATTTTTTTTCTGGTAACTAGGATGCCCGACATATGGAACATTATGCATTTTTTTAACACGAAATTCCTAAGTTCTCTGGAACTAGGAACATAATTCTATTTGTATGCATAAGTAATCCATCTTCCTTAATCTCATATTCTTTAATTTTATGTTGTACATTTTCCTGTTGTAAGCTTTATTTTACCTGTAGGTAATGTCGATCTGTAACAACAACATTTAAAATTATGCTCTTTGAATTTGACTGATGCATACCAATAGTTGTATCATGCATGAGATGTACTCTTCTATTAAGTCCATCCAAAACTTTATTTTATTTTCCTTTGATATGCTTGATACCAAAATCGTATTCACTTAAAAAATTCCATCCATCTTGTTTGCTTAGCATTCAAAGTAGGTTGTTCAAAAATATATTTTAGAGCACTATGGTATGTTCTTAATTCAAATCTCTTCCCCATGAGATAATGCCTCCACATCTTCAGTATGTGAACAATGAGAGCAAGTTCCAAGTCATGTGTGGCATAGTTTCTCTCATATTTTTTAAGCTTAATGGACTCATAACCAATGACATGTTCATTTTGAGTGAGGGCTTCACCAATTCCTTCCTTGTATGCATTTGCACATACCACAAAATTTCCATTTGGGTTAGAAATGTTAAGCCCTAATTTTGGCTCATTACCCCTTAATTGGGGCATATTATATTAGTAATGTTATTTTATTTATGTCGGTTTTAGGCCATTAGTTGTAATTATACCTCCTAGTCTCCTATATATACCAAGGAGACATTTTCATTTTGAGTCATCTTGTACTTGAACATTTAAGTGGGGTAAAAGGAGGTTGCCCCATTAAAGAGGCTTATTATCTGAAATTTTCTCTTTTTCAAGGTGTTTAGTACTTTTTCTGAGGGTTTTCTATTCTATATTGATATTTGGTTCTTAGCATATGGTACCAGAGCTCAAGGTCTTGGGGTTTCGCTACTACATTTGAGACATTGTGGAATTTTTTCTATACCTTTTTTTCTACAATGTTTTAGAAGGAATGTCTTGGAGGATATTTAGTAGATAGATAAAGGTACATTGGGTTCAAAATTAAGCTCCTGAGGCCTTATACTTTCATAGATAAAACTTGTACAAGATAGGGTTATGGAATCATCCTGAACTGAGACATTACAAAATTTTCACTATAAATTTTTTTTTGTAACGTTTCAGACCCTGACCTATGGAGGATATTTACAGAAATTAGTAAGGTATCTATGGTAAAAAGTTTAGCTTCTGGATCATCTTAAATTTGTATATACACCCTGTGTAAGATAGGGTATCTGACTAGTCCTATTGACTAGTCTCAAGAAGGTGTTCCAGGGAAAACAATCATAACTTCTTCCTAGAGTATCCAAATTGAGTGGGACTGGTTTCATCGGATCGTGGACAATTTGTATCATTTCAAGTGCAAGTTTCATAATTTTATATCAATTATTGTGTGAGGGGCACGCTATATAAGTGAGATCTCCTGGAAAGGACAAAACTCGACAAGTTGTGGGGAAGTTACCATAAATTCCACTTGGCACATCCAATTTTGATCAGACCCGTGGCATTACATAGAAGAAATATTAGAGAACTACATAAAAGAAAGTTTCATACCCAGAAGGGCCAAAACTTGGGAGATACAACAGAAGAAATATTGTCTAGAAGAACCACCTCAAAGTCAAGGTTCAAAAGTGATACTTGGCCAACATGCCACCAAAAAAGGGAACTTCTACACCAAATAAGCCTCTAGGAAATCCTACTTGGACTCTTGATGAAGGTGAAGAAATGCGTAGGGACATAAATGAACTACACAACAAGATGGATTCAATGGAAGCTAAGTTAGATACTAAGATGGATTCAATAGAAGCTAAGTTGGATACTAAGATGGATGGTTTAAAAGGGGAGATCATGGAAGTATTGAAAAATTTCATGACAGAGAAGACACCTGAAAGTGAAAATGCATCCCATGAAATTCATGATGAGGACACAAGGAAGGTGAATCAAGAATGGAGAAACTCCAACTTTGGTTTGAAGACCAACCACGTTCCTAATATTGGTATGAGGAAGTTTGATGGCAAGGACCCGGTCACATGGATACTGCAGATGGAGCAATTCTTTGATCTCCATAATGTGCTACATACACAAGAGGTACGAATTGTTTCTTTATATTTAGAACCTAATCAATTTGTATGGTATCGATGGCTTTGTTCTCGCAAATCACTCGTCACTTGGACAATTTTCATGGAAGAAATGATAGCACACTCTGAGGATACAAAGAGCAATACCTTCTTTAGCCAATTGATAAATCTCAAGCAAAAGGGTTCAGTTACCGAGCACATTGAGAACTTCCAAAGATTGAATATAAAGGTAACTGATATTCTAGATGAGCACTTGATTGATGTATTCATAGGAACTTTAAAGGGTAACATTCAACATGAGGTTCGCCTTTGGGAATCCAAATCATTGGAGAATGCATTTAAGGTGGAAATAAATGTTGAAAGTAAAAATATGGCTATGGCTACTAGAAGGACCAATCCTAACATCTATAGAGAGAACAATGCTCCTTCTTCTAAAACACCTCA
>ML788377.1:56062-96294 GCA_009831015.1 Picea engelmannii
TCCTATATATACCAAGGAGACATTTTCATTTTGAATCATCTTGTACTTGAAAATTTAAGTGGGGTAAAAGGAGGTTTCCCCCTTGAAGAGGCTTATTATCTGAAATTATCTCTTTTTCAAGGCGTTGAGTACTTTTTCTGAGGGTTTTCTATGCTATATTGATATTTGATTCTTGAAAAGAAATCTTTAAAATAGGAGCACTAGTAACTAATTCTTTCAACAAATTAAAGTTCTTCTCACACTCAGTTGTCAATTTAAATTCAATTCCCTTATTTTGCAAATAAGTGATGGGATGAGCAATCTTGATGCAGGAGCATCGCCAACAACAAGTGAGCATGGGACAAACGCCGACGCATTTTGGCACATGATGAATTGTTTTAAATGTTTTGAAGTTGGATACGTCAAACATAAATGAAACAATTAAGAAAGGGTGTACTTGTAGATTGTAATTAGACCTTGAGCGTCCCGCTCTCGTCTGAAGGATTAAGAGGCATTTATACTAGTAAATGTAAGTAGGTAGACTTAAATTCTTAGATTAGACAGTTTTAGGAGCCGGAGGGAAAACAGATATAGACACCATCACTTGTATCATTGTAACATTAGTAGCATAATCAATCAAGAGAGCATAGAGAAAAAGAAGCAGGAAGCTGTGTAGAAGAACCCATGTACAGAAGTTCTGAGATTAATATATGAAGCTTTGATCCAGACTCATGGTGTTCAAATACTTTCTGTGTATGCATGATTGAATGTTATGCTCATGATTGTTTTACTCTTTCTATTATACATTTGCTTTGATGTGTGAATGCATGATTTCATGTTGAATGTCTGAAATCTGAAGAGAGGGAGAGTAAAGAATGAGTTTCAATTGTTTCTTTGCCTGAGAAAGAGTTTTCTTGCAAGGAGTGCAGTGAAATTATCCGCAAGGAGTGCGTTGATGGGTTCAGAGTTTCAATCTATGAAAGCTCAGGAGGGATAGCATTGTTCTCATTCTCGCAGAAGTGCAAGTTAAGCATAGGAGCCATGCAAAGTGTGCACTGGCTGAGTAGATTCTCAGAGTTTGCAGCCTGAGGAAATTGTTGAAAGACTGCTGATGTAAGGAGTGCAAAGAGTCGAAGAGGTTCAAATACTTGGAATTATTTGAATAATTTCCGCAAGGAATGCGTGCAGGAGTCTTTTTGAAGACTCGAGTTTGTGGTAAAAGATCAGAAGAGTTAGTGCCTTGAAGTGTCGGAAGGAGGCGCAACGACGTTGTTTGCTGGTGGATAAGTTTCGTGAAGGCGTACTTGCTCATTTTGCAGGAGTGTTAAGGAGGCATTGGACAGTCGAAATCCTCCGTGGAGGATTCGCGAAGTGCCAGAAGCCATCGGATCGTACAGAGGAGTAGGGGAGTTACAGTAAACCTATTTTCAAGTTTTAAGTTCAAGGAAAATCGGGTTGTAGGATCTGAGCCAACAGTGGTCGTTGGATCACTTGCATAATCTCATTTCGTGGATTCACGAGTTGAAGGTTTAAAACCTTTCCATCAAGATTCGCGAGGTCGCGAGTGGCGAAGTCACGAGAGAATCGTAGCCGTCCATAGGAGGAGGATAGGTGGTAGAGATCAAGGGATCTCGCGAAATCGGAGGCTCGCAAGGTGAGAGACCAAAGATTGGGTGCTCCAAGTCATGAGTGGTGAAATCGCGAGGAGCTAGGACAACCTTAGGATCCAGGTCAAGGGAGGACCATTGGATCAAAATCTGATCGGGCGTATCACACATTCGGAGGTTTGGAGGTTGGGAGGACCTCATCTCGACATCAGAAGTCGCGAAGTGCCAAGAGCCGAGGCACAAGTGTGGACACGTGGCATAACCACAAGGTGGGGCCCGCATGATTGGAAGGTGAACATGCGTCGCCTAGAGTAAGGAGTAAATACTCTGTTGACTTCTCGCATCTCGGGAATTCATGAGATAAGAGTACATAAGCTCAACCCTTTGGCTTGCGAAGTCGCGAGTAGCGAGAATGTGAGAGGCAAAATAAATATCGCTTCTCAGGGGTTCATGAAGGGAAGGTGCCAAGGTTGGACACTACAATTTGGGAAGTGGCGAGTTGCGAGAAGTGTGAAAGGAAAGTCAACCTTCACTGACTTTCAAGTCTCGGAGGATCACAAGGAAGGAACGAGAGTTCAACCTTGAACTCACGAAGTGGCAAGTAGTGAGAGGAACTAGAATTAAGCTTAGCCAGTGGTCATGCACGGAAGGTGCTGACAAAAGAGGATCTATACCCTTATCGTGGATTTGGGTATCGCAGGATTGGAGAAGGAAGAGTCGGAGTTTCACCTCACGAACTCACGAGTTGCGAGTTGTGACAATCGCCTTCGGAATTTGGCGTTGGTCATAGAGCTATGGTCGCACGGAGAAGTGGATCTTGCGCCTAGTGTTGTTCACACAGGGAAGCTACCAAAAAGGACCTGTGGATCGATAATTGGTGATTCCAGCAGGGAATCTAAAGAGATGATTCGGCTTGAGGGAGATAAAGAATGATCCTGTGAGCGGATCTCGGCCCAAGGGTCGATAGATCTGCGTCAAATCTTAGAGAACCCTGCTATAAATATTCTGTAGTAACTAGATAATCCTATAAAAGATTTGACTTCTAAAACATTTTTGGGTGCTAGCCATCCTCTAATGGCTTTGATATTCTTTGGATCCAATTCTATACCTTGTTTCAAAATAATGTGTCCAAAATAATGGAACTGTTCTTGGTAAAAAGAACACTTACTAAGCTTGGAATATAACTTATGTTCGCTCAACACTTGCAATACCAATCTTAGGTGATATTCATGGTCTTCCTCTGACTTAGAATATATAAGTATGTCATTGAGAAATACTATGAAAAACTTATCCAAATAATTTCTCAATATTCCATTCATTAAGCACATAAATATAGTTGGTGCATTGGACAATCTAAATGGTGCCATTGCAAATTCATAATTCTTATACCTGATTATAAAGGTTGTCTTATTGATGTCTTATTCCTTGATTCTTACCTGATGGTACCATAATATCAAGTCTATATTTGAAAATAGTTTTTTCCCTCTTAGCTGATCAAAGAGGTCATCAATTATGGGTAGAGGGTATTTGTTCTTCACAGTGTATTTTTTCAGCTACCAAAAGTCAATACACAGCCTTAATGTTCCATCCTTTTTTTTGACAAAGAATATTGGTTGTCCCCAAGGTGAAATACTTGGATGTAGGTACCATTTCTTCAACAATTATTCCAATTTCATTTGTAATTCTTTTAATTATGGTGTACTCATTTTGTAAGGTGTTTTTGATACTAGGGAAACTCCTGGTATTCCTTGGAATACATCTTCAAATTCTTGTAGTACCAAAAATTCTTCAAGGCTTGGTCCGTTTGTCTTTTTTAGAGCCTCCACATGGGATGCATACAATTCACATTGTTTTCTAAAATATCTCTTCAGTTGTAAGGCTGAAATATCCCTTATATAAATAGGTCTTGGAACTCCTTTCACGGTACTTTTGTTTCCTTCGTCAACAAGACATGTAAATGTCTTGTTATGACAATCTAGGATAACATGATTATTGTCCAATCAATCCATTCCAATTATAACATCATAAGATCCCAATGGTATAATATTTATATCAGCATTAGTATTCACACCATTAATACTTACGAAACAACCCATGAACATATCATGGATTCTCCTTTTGGTTCCATTGTCTAGGTGAACCAAACTTGATTTTTCAAGATTATTTTTCTCCAAATGTAATATATCCACTATTCTAGGATCAATGTAACAATGAATTTCTCCTAAATCAATTAAAATAGAAACATGATAATTAATGATGTTACCTTCCACCTTGATCATATTGGATTGATACTCTGCTTGTTGATTATCTAAGGCTGCATATATTCTTCCCATGTGTTTTATTTTTTTAGCCTCTTGGATGTTGTGAATGGTCTTCACTTTGTATTTTATGTGAGGGAAATCCTTGTACAAGTGATATTCCTTGCATCCCTAACATTGGATTGGTGGTCTTCCCCTTTTTCCCAAAGAGTCTTCTCTCTTGGATTCATCCTTAGCAGACTGATCATAATGATTTTTATTTGGGATGTTTCTATTGAAAGGTGGTTTGAATCTTTTCTTTCTCTCATCAAACTTCCCTTTCTTCTTATCCTTCCAAGATTTACGCAAAGACTCTTTGGCCTTTCCCTACTCATATAGGTAATCATCCTTCCTAATGGTCTCAGTCAAAGTCCCAGGCTCATCATATTAATATTCTCTTTATAAAATGAAATAAGTCCTCTCAAATACCTTTGTATTTTCACTTTGTCATATTTTATAAACCCCACATACTTTAACATCCCCAAGAAATTTTTTTCATACTCTATCATGGTCATGCTTCCCAACTTGAGTTCAAATAATTCCTACATTTTTTTGCCGTAAAAGTGCTCTGAAAGGTACTCCTTCTGAAAATATTTCTTGAATTTCTTCCAAGTTATCTGACTCTCATTTATTTTTTCAACTTTCTTAAGTTGATCCCACCAAATAGAATCTTTTCCATGTAGATGATAAGTTGAAATTCTAAATTCTAGGTTTAATGAGTAGTTATGCAACTGAAAATACCTATCGAGTCCAAGAAACCATGCTTCAACATCATATTCTCTTTCTCTTTCACCAACAACAGATGGTGACTTAAGCTTCCTTATCTCTCCTTGCAAACTATCCAATTCATATCTTCTCCTATGGTTCATAACAAGAGACAATTTTGAGCTGCTTATGGAATATTGATATGCATAAAATTTCCTTACTGAGGAAGGAGGTGAGTGATGTCTATGAGTTCTTCTAGCACTTCTTGAATAATCAACTCTTCTACAATTATTTCTTCTTTCATGATGTCAACCCTCTTCCTCATGTTTTGAGTTTGATCTATTGTTTTTTTTCCTTTGCAATTGATTTAAGATCTATGACACTTGAAAATTTATCTGATTGCATTCTCTTGCGAGTCTCTCATTGTATTATTTTTCCCATTTTCCTTTGTGTCAGTTGGATTCTGTCTCTGCATTACCAACACTGATATTTTGTCCTTTGGCCTCTTTACCAAGACTTTAAGCTCCCTCTCCTTCCATTTCTTGGATATGCATTCTTATACTGAACTGCTATTTTTATATCTCCTAATTCTGCAAACTGTGCAAGAAACCATTTTGTTAGAATTACACATATTATAATTTTTTTTCCAAATAATGATACAGGTCCTTTTTCTGCTCTATTCATGAAGAATTATATTATAATTATCCAAATAATAAAAATTAAATGTTATTCTCCTATGAATCATATTTTCAATGACAATACTCTTTCCCCAATATGATTTCTAAGATGGAAGTTATGACTTCCTGAAAAATCCACTTTCACCCTTTTTATGCATTTTTTCCACTTGTGCATTTTTTATTGAAGTGTCAACTTCTGTCAACTGCAGAAGAAAATACATCAGGAAATAGAGAAACTTTTATTAAAGGCATAGATAGTTATAATTACAAGGAATTCATATGAACTTTCATATTTTCAATCTGATACTCGAGTCAAAAACTACATCAATCTAGAATCTGCAACTTTGTCCTTTTTCACTTATTTTTCCATACTTGGAATTTTTTTGAGATTGTGAAGAAGTTTTGCCTACAGGTCAATATGCATAGTTGATATTAAAATCAAAATAGATCTGGATCATCCATCAGAGGTTCCCATTCAGAGTGCTGAATAATCAGGCTCAAATGGGACTCTGAAAGGAGGGTATCAAAGAATATCTCTTTTTGATACCGTCAAACCTTTTCATTCGGAGTTCAGAAAATAGGTAATTGTCGCCACTCCAACTAGAGGATATCAAAGAATATTATCTTCTTGATACCTTATCACTCGAAGTTGAAATATTAGGAAATCTATAGCCACTCCAACTAGAAGGGTGTCGAATAATATTCCCTTCTCGATACCTTATCACTTGGAGTTGAAATATTAGGCAATATGTTGCCACTTCGACCAAAAGGGTATTGAAGAATATTGTCTTCTCGATACCTTATCACTCAGAGTTCAAAATTTCGAGTTTGTTTCATTGCTCCGAAAAGGAGGGTATCGAAGAATATTCCCTCTTCGATGCCTTATCCCTCGAAGTTCAAAAAGTCACTGAAGTTTCACTGCTCTGAAAAGGAGGGTATCGAAGAATATTCCACTTCAATACCTTAACACATTACTAAATATGACCAAATTTTCCATGCTTTTTCGTTGCTATTGAGACACTTCTTCATTGTGATTTCCACGACAACAGGTTTTATTTTTGTGGGTATTTTTTCGTCGCTATATCGACAACCAAGAATTAATCATGGCAATATCCACGAAATATGGATGCCACATGTTATTCGTTTGATATGCATTTAGTGCAAATTTTTTATTTTTTTACAAACATTTGTCTATATAGATACAAACATCCATCTATATAGTGACACACATTCATTTTTGTTTCCACAAGAATGCTATATTTGCCACGATTTGTCATCTCTATATAGATAGATGTTCATGGAAAAACACAAATGAAAAGTTTTTGTTTCCACGAGAATGTTATATTTTCCATGATCTTTCGTCACTATATAGACAGATGTTCATGGAAAAACACAAATGAAATTTTTTTGTTGCCACGAGAATGCTATATTTTCCATGATATGTCGTCGCTATATAGACGAATGTTCGTGGAAAAACACAAATCAAATTTTTTTGTTGCAACGAGTATGCTATATTTTCCACAATGTTTCGTCTCTATATAGATGGATGTTCGTGGAAAAACAAAAATGAAATTTTTTTGTTGCCATGCGAATGATATATTTGCCATGATGTTTCATCTCTATATAGACGAATGTTTGTGACAAAACAAAAATAAAAAGATTTTGTGGCCATGAGAATGCTATATTTTCCACAATGTTTCATCTCTATATAGATGGATGTTCGTGGAAAAACACAGATAAAAAGTTTTTTTTCCATTATAATGTTATATTTTCCATGATGTTTCGTTGATATATAGACCAATGTTCATGGAAAAAAATAAATGAAAAGTTTTTGTTGCCACAAGAATTCTTTATTTGCCATGACTTGTCATCGCTATATAGATGGATGTTCATGGAAAAACACAAATAAAAAAATTGTGTTGCCAAAAGAATGTTATATTTGCTACGATGTTTCATCTCTATATAGACGAGGGCTATAGGTTTAAAATAAAAAAAAATTCATATCGGCATGAAATCAATTGGAAACCCTAAAAACAAAGTTTGGGGGACAACCACTGATCTTGAGAAGACAATGGTTGGTCAACTGATGTTTATATTGGATGTAGAACATGGTCTATGATAATTTATGATAGATATGATACAAATAAATTGACACTTTACCCTCCTGCCAAAACAAGTATGGAAACTAATAATATTTTTTAGGTTGATTATGAGGAAGGGGATGTTCAACCTCTGTTTACTATAGGGAAATCTCTTAGTTTTAAAAATGAGACAGAGGATGATACAATCAATAGTTTTATTAGTGACCTAATGGCTATGACCCAATAAGCTTACCAAACTCTAGATAATGTGATGGATGAGACAAAACAAGAAGAAATCACATAAGAAACATTGATTGAAACAGTTATAGCTGAAACAACTCTAAAAATAGTGGATTATGTTAATGAGAGATGTTGAATTTATATGGAATGATAGTTGTCACTTTGATCATTTACAATTGTATCAATGACTATTGTCAAAAGAAAAATTTGTTTCTCAAATCGTTTCAGATTTTCGTTATCACTTTTTGGATGGGGAGGAGATTGTCCTGCTACATTGAAATCTTAAAATTTTGATGGTGCATTTTTAATAAATCATGTACATAAATAAATTGCACATTGTTTCGATTAACATAAAAACTTGGTTAATTTATTTTCTTTTTGTTTTTATTAATAAGCTCAACAAAGATTTGTGTTGGTAAACTTGTTGTTTCAGACATTACAGGAAGTGGAAGCATAATCGGAGCAACATAGTAGATGGGGAATTTTTTTCTCTATTTTTTTCTGCCATTTCGCTAAAACACCGCCATCTTTCTGCCATTTCACTGAAACATAGCCATTTTTCCACCATTTCACTGAAAAATCACTACTTTTCTGTCATTTGTTGAAACACCATCATTTTTCTTGTTGTTTTTGACAAATTCCTATTTTCTCTACCAAAATTTTCGACAAATGCTGAGACACTACCATTCTCATTAATTAGCTATGGATTTATTAAAAAGAACTGCCAATTTCAAAAATTCCAAAGCAACGTCATCAACCGCCATTGGTAAGTGTCCAAAACTACATTACTATACTTTGTATGTGCGATAATGTGGGATATGAAAAATGAGTAGTGATTATTCCTCTATGGAATTCCACGTTAATTTCAACCACCAATTATACTTGTTTCTAGAGTATGTCACTTCATCATCCATTATACCTCGCCGACTCTACTGACATTTCGTCCAATCATCATCGCTAAGTCTTTCACCACCTTTCCTTTCCATAACTAATTTCCCTGCTACGCATGCGTAACTTTTCAATTCTACGACTTTGAGTCTAAAACACATAGATGAGTTGAAATTCCAAGTGTTGTAAATGATAACCTGAGTTTTCAAACATGGGTGGACCAACTATGTGACATGAGCTTGAATCTTCGTCTTCTCTGCTCAAGTTTTCGGCAACATACAAACATTTCAAGGAGGCAGGATGGATTAATTATTTTGAATGACTGAGAGGGTTTGACAGTGTTGTGGAACTATAATTTGCTCAAAATTTAGAAATAGACCATTCAAGGGTAGGAGGAATAAGAGTTGAAGTAATAGAGGAAACCATAGAAGAAGTTGTTGGTTTACCCAGAACCGGTACACATTGGTTTTTCCGGAAAATTCCACTTCCCATAGCAAAGATAAAGTTTTGGACAACACTTGAATCTTTACCACATCCATGGTAGCAAGTTGCTATATTCTTGAAAAATTACATCACCTGTGATGGTAGGTACAAATTTGTTTACAATCATGACTTCATTTTTTTATCCCATCTTCTCCATGGTATATTAGTAAACATGCCTTAATATGTATTAAAAACTCTGCAAAACATGGCTCATTATGCTAGATGAGAAAGAGTGCCAGTAACATGCATCACAAATCATGGATTGATAAAATTGCTATTAGATAGGGCACTAAATCTATAAAATAGAGCCCCTCCAAGATTTATAGCCAATAATGTAGAGGAATAAGTTGAAATTAAAATTGGAAGTGATGATAGAAATGAAAACAATTTGGAAGAAGAAGAGCATAAGAGTGGAGAAACTAAAAAAATCAATAGCCCTGCAGCTATGTCAGAAACTATGATTCATTCAAATCATAATGAACAAGAGGGTTTTGACCTTGATTATGTTGATCAAGAAGAGCCTACATAAATATTTGAACATATTCCTCAAGGATCACCCACAGTGATCTAATCAAATAATAAAGGGGGAGATACTGAGAAGGAAGTGAGTACAAGAACACCCTCTAAAAACACTGAAATTCTACCAAAAAATGTTCCAATGGAAGAACTTGTAGAAATCAATATAGAACGAGAGGACATGTAGGAAGAATCATCCACTTTGTGTGATGATTCTTCACATCTTGTTCTCAGTGATAAAATAAAATTCATTGAAATAAGTGATCAGAGTCCTCCCACAAAGTTTCATCCATGCATAATTGAGGAAGAAATTCCTCCATTAGAAAAAGGAAAGAAAATATCTTCACCAAAGTTTATTTCTAGTCTTCCAAAATTAAGAACCAAAACCTCTGTCACAACTCAAGCAAAAAAAAATGTAGAAAGTTGATCTTGTAATTCCTATTCTTCATCCTCATTCACTTGTTGTTACACAAGAACTAGTAGGTGAACAACAACAAAGAAAAGTTGCAACTGCTCCACAAGAACCAATTGAAAGCCAAAATATTAATGTTGTCGATACACACGGACTTGTTGTTAGATGGAAATGAACAAATAAGACATCCAAAGCATCCAATAAGAAGGCCAACGAAAAGGAGAATCAGATTGAAGAATTTATTTATGAGAATGAATTGTTGAAACAAGAGGTCTCAAAACTGTTGGCAGATTTGGAAGAAATGAGGAAATCCAAGGTAGGATATCGTACCTTGGGTACATTGGAAAATGTTGCATCAACATTTGGAAATATGGGAGATGAAATTAAAGAAGGACCCCATGAATATATGTGTCTTGAATGTGCTAACATCTTCAAAGGGGTTGGATATAAAGCTATTTTTCAAGAGGAACAAGTACCTATCAATGCAAAAGAACAACTTGTTGAGATTCCTCCTAAAACAACTAAAAAGATACAGTCTGTTAAAAATTGGAAGCCAAAGGACACCACTGTCACATAAGAACTAGTGGTGCCAATTATGGAAAACACTCAATTGTTTGATGGATAAACACAAGAACCTCCATATGTGGATAAATCAATATAGAATGAAACCCCAGCTAGTACTGTTGATGAAGCCATACAAAGAGAGGATCTCTTGGAATTTTTTGATTAGGTTGTGCAGACTAAAGACCTAATGGAAGTCATGGATAACGATATGCAAACAGAACCTCAACCTTATATTGAAAATGTTATTTTTCTGTTGGTTGAAGTGAATAAGTGGAAGTACCAAGTATCATTATTTAAACAAGGTGTGATTCCCTTACCTCAACATGAAAAAGACATTAGGTAATTAAGAGAAAAATGGGCCAAATAATTAGCATATCAGAAACATAGATGGGAGAAATAAGAAACTGAGTTAAAGAATTAAACGAGTTAAGAAATAAGATCAAAATGTTGAGACATGATAAAAATGTTATGTATACAATGTTGCAACACGTTTTAATTTGCAGAAGTCCTTCTCCCTCTTACTATGCTTTCTTATATGAATAGATGACTCTCTTCAAGATGAAATCCATTATGGAAGATCAGCCACAAAAAATCACTTTGGTCCCTAATTTTTTAGAAATTTTCTTTCAAAGTGGTATAACAAATAAACATTTTCTTTGTGAAGTTTATTTACATGAGCATTCCTGTTGTTATCTCCTAAAATAAATTGGTGGATTTGATTTTCTTTTTTAGGTGATAGGTTGTGATCTTAATTTACTTTCTAAATTTCTGCAAGTAGGTTAGAGAGTCTGTATTTTGAAAACAAGTTCAAAATAAATGTTGATTTTGGTTCGGTCAAGAAAAAGGAAAAATATCAGGTTTTGATGGTTTGGGGGATCCTCCAATGTGCTCATTAACCACCGAAAGTCTTCATTTTCCGCAGTTAAAGGGTCAAAGCAGAAGGCAAGTAACCACTGAAAGTTTGTGAATGGGAAAAATGAAAGCTCGTGCTTTCGCACGAGCTAGCTATCAAAGATTGGTGCAATGATTATAAACACAACCGCTGAAAGCTCGCCATGCGAGAGATGATGCACGTTCGTGGTGTCCATCTGAAAGGTTTGAAGCCCCCGTGTCTTATCAACCGAATTGATCATTTCAAATCCACACAGGGTGGTGATTGGCAGGTATGATCGCATGGAGCTACCCTCCATTTCAGTTACAAGTACGATAGCCATCATGATCTGCTCATTTCTCCATTTGAAACTATGATGAGTTATTATGAATCCCGGAGATAGTTGAAGATAACTACAAGCTCGCGATTTCATCAGTAAATCGTATTTTTCCAAGAATCCTGATCCTGTGCGCTCTGAGGCTAGTCGAAGTGTCATTCAGTCCAGCAAGCACTCCCGAGTCAAGTAAGCCTAGTTGGGTTATTAGGTAAATTCAGAATCTATTATCTTTAAGTTCAGAAATACAAATGTTTCCGAAAATTTAAAGTTTCGGCAGATTCTCGGGAAAACGGTCTTCCAAAACTGTGTTAGTTTTCCGAACTTCGTTTATGTCGTCCTGTTTCACCAGTTTCCCATAAAATATTTTGTTGTTTTCATAGTTCCCAGAGCCAATGTCTCCCGAACGTCTTGTTTCCCACAGTTTCAGGCACAGTCAACATCGACCCATGTCGAAAGCAAGTCTTGTTCTGAGATCCGAGGTGGATGGCATTTGGTATTTGGAAGCACATCCGGAAGTGGTAGAGTGTTTCAGACAGACTAGAGTTTTTGCATACTGTGAGAAGTTGACAGCGTTTCACCAACAGGTGGCCGAAATTTTTTCCCTCTCCTATGATGGAAGGATTGCTAAAGTGGGTAGGGAGGAAATTATCATCGACGAAGCAGCCATTGTTGAATGCACAGGGTTACCCAAAACGGGGGAATTTTGGTTTAAAACCACCTCGCCATCAAACGTTGAATTCAGGTCATATTTGTTACTAGTGCATAAAGCTTTGACCTGGAAGAAGGATATTCCCATGTCCTATCTGGAACCAAAGTGGCAGTCCCTGCTGAAGGCAATTTTGGTGTATATCACTTGTGAGGGGCGCTACAACAGGGTAATGTATTACCATTTCAAACTGCTGAATCATTTCACAGGCAGAGGACACATAAACCTGCCTTACTTCTTTCATAAAACCTTGACTAAGATGGAAAGACAGGTGAAAGGCCAGCCTGCTAAAGTTGTGAGCAGATTATCACATCAAGGGCTGATTACCCTTCTTGTGAGAGAAGCTCTGCAGAGGAAACAAATTGAGTGGGGTTTCTTTTTGTTTTGGAATGAGTTTCAAACAGAAAGACCTCCAGAGATAGAAGCTAAGAAGGCTAGGAGCAGAAAGGCCCCTACTCCCAAGAGTAGTCATAGGAAAAGGAAAGGAATCTCAATACCCAGAGATCCTATAAAAGAATCCCCTAGAAAGAAGGGAGGAATCAAGAGGAAATTACAGTTTGAAGATAAACAATCTAAAAACCCTGCCACAGGAAAAAACCTTCTCAATCTACCTTATAGTGACTCTAAATCAGAGCAGGGGGTGGCAAAGACACAGGATAACTTGGAGATCAGACAGGATACAGGTTCTCATTCAAATCTACCTTCATCAAGTCTTCCAAAGACCCATAAGCAACCAAAAGCAGAAGCTTCCTCAAGCAGGCCTAAGAAAGGTAAAACAAAGAAAATCAACAAGCTCCTACAAGAGATTTATGAGATGGAAGTTCTAGAGAGGGTAATCAAAAAATCCAACACAGGCCTCACTGAGAGAAATGTTGAACTGTTCAAAATGAATCAAACTCTTAAAGAAAAACATGACAAAATCAAAGATAGAAACAGAGTTTTGATCAGAGAAAATATGAAACTCTACAGGCAACTCAGGATTCTGAGGCTCAAGTTAAAAGAATTTAAATCACCAGAAGAGGAACAAACTGGACTGGACACCTTGGCTAATTTAGCCACCACCATAATGGATGCACCAAAGCTCCCTACACAACCATCAAAAGTTCGTAGGTCTGCATGAACTAGGGCCGCAACATCTAAGAAAGCCTGAGCATCAGAGAGGACTTAAGGTAAACTTTTTGACAATTTTGAAATTTCTTCAAAGTTTAAATTTCGGTGGTTTAGGTGAACAGGACGACTCTTCATTAACCACCAAAAGAGGTGCTTTCGGTAGATAACTCACATAGAAACTTTCTCAGATAACCACCAAAATCTTGTGTGTCCAGAATGGACGAGTTTTTACAAAGATCAAGGATTTTTGAGATGAAAAGATTCAAAATCTTTTCGAATGAATGTCTAATGAATTATCAAGTCTAGCACAACAGTTATTTTTGACAAATGGTGGAGAAAGGAGATGTTTCAAAGGTTTATGGACATCTTTAATTAAGATAGAAAATCAGGACACCTTGCCACATCAACAAATTCGACTTGGTCTCTATTTGAAAGTTATCATTTAGCCTTGGGAGGCTATTCTACACTACACCAACCATCAACAGAGAGAAATCTGGGATTGGCCTCATTTTAGGGAAGCATCCCACTTCTTTTGCAACTGAATTTTCAGTTACTATTTTTAGTATATTTGATCCTTGTTTTCAGGATTTTAAAACTACTTTGTAATGCTATAAATCTCAGAATAGAATATGAACCAAGGGTTCGATTTTGGGTTCTACATGTTGCTACTGTAAGAGAGACCTATTCTTATTATATGAAAAAATGCAGGCTTCCTTTAGTTGTGTTGTCAGACTTTTCTTTTCTATTCTCTGATATCTTATGAGTGAATGTTCTTTATTGATGCTTATTCAATTTGCATGTGACTGCCATCTCACTAATTGATTGATTAAGTTGAGAATCATAAGTTATTTCCTTAGTTATTAAACCCATTGTGCTTGTTTTATATGAGTATAATCTGGTTCAATAGCTATTTTCTCTTCCATTTAATCAAACCTTGTCTGACTGCATTACTAGAAGGCCTTGTGAGATTTTATATTTCTAGAAAATCTTGAAAACACAATCCAGTCCCTAGATATTCATCTTGATCCAAAAACCACATCAATTATTAAGAAAATATTTCCCAAAAAGAGTTAGTTACCAGGCATCTCCGACTTACAGCCTAGGAGAGTTTCCTGGAGTGATAACAAATTGGCACCATTCCCGGGGAGTGAGTTGAGAAGCTTATCTTCCTGGGAGAACTACAATCAGATCTATTTCTTGATGATAAACAAGGAGTAGACACTATTTTGGTTGTAATAATCTATCTGGCGACTCCATGAAGGACGGATTCAGTGGCGACTCCACTAGTATATAAATGAATAGGATCTTAGACAAGAGGTATGCATTCTGTGATTTTTCAAGTATTGTTGGTTTCCCTAATCAAGTACCTACTAGAGATGAATGGGAGAATAGTCTTCCCATATTTCGAGGTGAAGAGTGGGAAGTAACAACTGAACATTTGTTGGATTTCCATGACTTCATTGACCGGCTTGAAATTGTACATGAAGATGTTCAAATCAAGCTCTTCAAATTTTCATTAGAGGGGATTGCTCTTGACTGGTGTCAGTCTCTTCCAAGTGAAAGTGTCAGCTCTTTGGCTGATTTTCATGCTGCTTTTTATGTGTTTTGTGAAGATCATTTTCCAGCTGATCTTCTCTACCCTCAGTGTTGTCATGAATTTCATTTGTTGAATAAGGAATCAGATAGTTATGTGAAATATGCTACAATAGGAGATGCTTCTCATCATGAACAAGATATTGATGATCTACAGGATGATGGCCATAGTATAGATGTTTTAAATAGTACACCAAATACATCCACTATCTTAGATTGTTATCAAGATCATATTGCCTCTTTTGAAAACTTAAAAAGTGAAGAGAAAATTGACAAGACAACAAGTGGCAGTTTCAGATATGCAGAGGATCATGAGGGCAACCTACAGTTTCAAGATTTGCAGAGACTGGAAATTTACAGCAGACATGAAGAAGAGCAAAAATAATTAGATCAGCAGTACATCATGCATGTTTCTTTGATTGAAGCTGAGCAGTTTACAACTGACATGGAGATCGGTGGAAGCCATCGGCAACAGCATGTCAACCTTCAGTTGGAACAACTTCTTAAAGAGGTATTCCTTGGCGTTTTTAATGACCCTATCGCTGATTATTTATAATTTATGAACAACATAAATGCCAAAATATATCCTTCAGAAGAAGGATGGTTCTGTTATCCTTTTAAAATGCATTTCTACATTCTGGGCATTCCTTTACTTTTTGGGTCCAGATCAAGGAGGTTATCAGTAAATCATTCCCTGACATGGCTTCATTGGAAGCATGAATTCACTTAATAAGAGCCAGTATTGTTGGTTTAGATGTAGGAGTAGATAGAAAAATAAGCTCGTCCTACGAGCATGTAGATCGCTTTCAGTCATTGTTGAATAAGAAAGTAGTAGAGACTTCCAGAGGCTTCGAGATGAGAAGTCATCAGGTGCAATGCAGGTAGATGAGGATGGAGATGTTGTTTTTGGTGGGGTGGATGAAGATCTTTACAAGTCATTACAGAAGACCAGGCAAGCGGCACTGAAAAAGCAAGCAGAAAGTAGTGAATCTGGCCCCCAGGCAGTAGCTCGGTTAGCAGTAGCTACAAATCAGGCAAAAGGAAATGGTCAAAGACAATCAAGTGATGTGCAGGAAAATAAAGTTGTTTTTTACGGAGATGGAGAAATTCGTGTGGAGTTTACATCTTCATGAAGATACTCACAAACCCATAATTGAAGATGTCTTTAAAGAGGACGATGAGGGTCCAAGTCCTGTCAAACAAGATGATGTTACAGAAGCCATAAGTGAGTGGACAGAGGTGAAAGAAATGGATATAGATATCAGCAATCTCAGGGCAATTGAAAACAAAAAATTCACCTGCAGGGCAGCTTTGGAGACCTAACTCTAGAAAGGGGGATTGCTACAAGACAAATCCAGCAGAAAACAATATTCCTGAACGCACAAAGAACTCAATATCTGTAATTTCTCCTGGCCAATAGTTTTTTGATGGGGCGTACAGTCCCTCCAATCTTGGGACATGGAGTTCACCAGATGCCAACAATCCTCACATTGATAGAGGCATTAAGGGATTCATAGAGTGGCCAAGTGGGTATCCAAAAGAATAGTCTGAAAGCCAGAAAACCCAGTTGAGACATGTTTTAAAACAAAGGCACTAGGAACTACAATTTTCCAGAGAGGAACACTAGATGTGCCTTTTTCATGGGTGGTGTTATTCATCATAAGAAAGAACATGTCTTTAACAAGGCCGTTGTTGTTGTCAACTCAGGATTATTATTGATGGTTGTTATGGGCCTACTTTTCCCAGTTTTGCTGCACTTTACACACACAGAATTGCATGTTGGACGATCAGGATTAGCCCTTTCAAGGTTTAGCAGTTGTCTTATGCTTGTAGCATATGTATTGTACCTTATCTTCCAGCTAAAGAGTCACAGAAATATTTATGACCCCATAGATCAGACTCAGGGAGAGAATGGAGGAGTTACAGATGAAGAGGAAGTTGCTGTGATAACACGCTGGGAAGCAATATCATGGCTTGCTATCCTGACTGCTTGGATTTATTTTCTCTCAGGATATCTTGTAAATGCCATAGAGGGGGGCATCTGAGTCTTGGAATATGCCAGTTGCTTTTATAAGTGTGATTCTTCTACCAATTTTTGGGAATGCTGCAGAGCATGCAAGTGCTATAATGTTTGCTATGAAAGATAAGATGGACATCTCACGGGGTGTTGCGATTGGATATTCAACACAAATAGCAATGTTTGTGATTCCCTTTTGTGTGGTGGTTGGTTGGATCATGGGAAAGTCCATGGATTTAAACTTTCAACTTTTTGGGACTGCACCACTATTTATTACAGTCATTGTGGTAGCATTTATGCTTCAGAAAGGTACATCAAACTATTTCAAAGGATTTAAAAAATGGAGTTATTCAAGAAGGGAACTCAACATGCTCAAGAAATCAACTGGATCTGCACTAGCTGGTGCCATGGGCGGGTTCAATTCCCATGCATCCAATATTGTGTTTGCTATATTTATTGCGACCGACCAAGATCCTGTCCAAAACGTTGAGATCTCTCATTACATTACAATGATGGAGGCTTCCAATGGTGGCAAGGATCTGCATATATCAGTCACAATGCCTTGTATTGAGGTCTGGGAGTGATGGTGGTGATGAAGAGGATCAAGATCAGAGTGAGGGCATTAATATTGACGAAGTTGTTGATACAAAGCTCCAGGCACATGTGAGTAAAAGGCCTTTGAATGCAGATTAAGAAAGGCCCATCATCTTCAAAGGCAACTGACAACGCAAATGTTGTATCCACGGAATCAACACCCTTAAAGCTACAAATGCATCTTCGTCCGTTGGCAGAGTTTACAAAATGCGTCTAAAAACTGCTTCTGACAATGAGAATGCCAAATCTTCTAGATGCCCGAAAACACCAACGAGAGATAACATAAATTTGACATCTCCTTTAAGTCCGCTTCTAGTTATATCAGATAGTGACTCTGAGTAAGCCAACGATCATATGCCTTCCTGAGACGAACTCCAATTTCTTGAAACTTGTTGTCCTCACAATTTTCTCTTTCTCCTAATCATTCGATGGAAAATTTGAAAGGAACCAAGACACCTGGCAATGACAAAATCGACAAAGAGAATCAGATCCAGATTATAAGGCAAAAGTTTAGTGAATAAAAGTTGGGACGATTGAGCATATTTAGGGACAAGCAGTCGGTCCTATTTCAAAGGATTTAAAAAATGGAGTTATTCATAAAGGGAACAAAGACTATGCTGGAGAGTTATCGGTCGCATTGGTAGATGCTTGAAAGCTCGACTATGTTCTTTATGGAAAGAATGATCCTTATATTGTCCTTAGTCTAGGAGATCAAGAGATTAGAGGCAAGAAAAATAGCCAGACCATTGTCATTGGTCCTCCTGGTGCTCCAATATGGAATCAGGACTTCCAGTTGCTTGTTGTTGACCCTCAGAAACAGAAGCTTGGTGTCAAAGTGAGGGATTCATTTGGCCTTGGAATATACAATGTAGGTATGGGTGAGGCTTTGTAATAATCTGGCTTGGTTTAATCACTAGAATTGTTGTATTGGTTGCGATAAGCTTGGATGGTTCAAAATTTTTCAACCCTTGATTTACCTTGAACATCGGTTTTGGAGTCTACATTTACAAAGGACTAGTGTTCAATCATGAAGATCATGTGGCAGAGAGAGAAACACATCTGATTTCAAACATCTTATTCCTTGGCATTTTTCTCCATTTACTGAGGAAAGAGTTCATCACCAGAGAATATGTAAAATGAAGACTGAGCTTTGAGTGGATGTAGAATTTTTGAGTTTTAGTTGTTTCTCAAACGATTAAAGAATGGTATTCGATAAAATATAATTTGTTTCTGGAAAATAGTTTTCAAGGTCTTTGCTTAATTGAATCCATTCCATCTTTTCCATCACATTAGTTATTTACATTCTGTAAAATGAGGAAAAAGTAGTCAGAGGAAGAGAAGAGCCATTTCTCCTCTACCACAGCAAGAGTAACCCTATTCGTCTAAAAGGAAGAGATCTAAGAGAAAGTTGGCATTCGACAAGGTAGAAGATGCACCTGCAGAGGGTAATATTCTTAATTTACCTTACTCTGACTCAGATCTAGAAACAGAGCAGCTAAATGAACCTGGTACACAGCAGCAACCTACAGAGGGTGAACAATATCCTGATCTCCGTACTCCTACCCATCCAAGAGGAACATGAACCTCTAGAGATAGCACAGTCATCTGCTAAACCTACTGTATCTAAATCCAACAAGATAAATCAGTTGTTGAAAGAGTTGTACAGCTTGAAACATTCAAAGAAACAAGCTACTAATGAAAGAGAATGCAACTTTGTATAGAAAACTCAGACTTTTCAGATTGCAGTTAAAGGAACAAGCAGTCCCAGCAGCTACAACACTTGTATTAGAGGCCCTTGCCAAAATCGCCAGCTCCAAGAGGGAGAAATACAGGTTGAATTACATCATGATGAAGTTACAAGTCCAGTCAGAGAGAAGGGGGCCTCTTCCAAGAAGCTGTGAAGTCGTTTGCAGTAATGCAGGTAATTGAAATTTTAAAATTTTGATTTCTGAAAGTGTTTCACCTTTCGGTGGTTTAGGCAAGCCTGTGAGTTCTCATTAACCACCGAAAATGGGTTCTTTCAGTAGATAAGGTGCTTAAATCCGAATATCGTTAACCACCAAAACCTGTAACTAGACAGAGAAAGATAAATTTTGCACAGATCGAGGTTTTGCTGATCCAAATCTTTTGAAAACACTCACGATGGATAGATGATGAATTATCTATTCAGTTTCAAGATTCATTTTTGGTATATAAGGATTAGAAAAGGTGGTCGAGTTGGTTTTGGCACCTATTTTGACGGAAAGAGAGCTAGATGGATTGCAACGATGATTGAATTCAATATCGAAGTGAAGCCCACCAAACTGGTAAAAGGCTAGGGCCTTGCCAAGCTTTTAACGGAGGAAAATCATAAGCTGCTGGATATTAATTTCATAGGAGAAGGTTCAGAAAATTTATAGACAGAGTTGGCAGCGGAAGGGCAGCATGACAGTCAGCAAGTGGCAGAGCACTTGTCTTCCTGTGAATGGTATTCTGGCATCATACATTTTCTGCAAAAGCTTGAAGTTCCTCCTGAACTCAGTTTGACTCAAGCTCGAGCTCTCAAGATCAGAGCTATAAAATTCTGCATTTATAATAATCTGTTATATTGGAGAGACCCTGCTGGTTTGCTTCTCAGGTGTTTAGATAAAGAAGAGTCCGTCGAAGTGACACATCAATTTCATTCAACCATTTGCGGCGGTCATCATTACTGGAAGACTATTTCCCATAAGATCTTGAGGGCTGGATATTATTGGCCTTTCCTCTTCTCAGATGTGTGCGCATTCGTCAAATCTTGCGACAAATGCCAAAGATTTACCGATAAGCAGCAGCTAAAATCTTTACCCCTGAGACCTATAGTGGTTAATGGTCCTTTCCAGCAGTGGGGTTTAGATTTTATAGGTGAGATAAATCCTTCATCCAGTGGTCAGCACAAGTGGATTTTGGTAGCCACAGATTATTTCACAAAGTGGATAGAGGCGATCCCCACCCGGAATGCTACACACCAGGTAGTCATGAAGTTTCTCTATGAAAATATTTTGAGCAGATTTGGTTGTCCCAAGAGGTTGGTGGCAGATAGTGCAACAACATTTAAAGCAGAAACATTGGTAGACATGTGTGAATCAATGGGCATCCATCTTGTACACTCAACTCCCTAATATCCTCAAGGTAATGGTTTGGCTGAATCGTCAAATAAGAGCTTGATCAAAATCATAAGAAAACTGTTAGAGGAAAATAAAAATAATTGGGATTCCAAACTGAAATTTTCTCTGTGGGCAGACAGAGTAACTATTAAAAAATCCATAGGAACTTCCCCATTCAAGTTGGTTTATGGGACTGATGCAATTTTTCCTGTCTAGTTAGTTTTTCCTGTGGCTAAGTTCTTTCAGGAAGAGAAGACCGAGCAAAATGACATGGTAAGAAGGATGCTGGATTTGGTGAAACTTCAACATGCTCGCGAACAGTTAGTGGACAGATCAGAAGCTCATCAGATGCAGATCAAAAAGAATTTTGACAGAAAGGAGAAGGTGGACAGTTTTCAGATCGGTGACTGGGTTCTAAAGTGGGATGCTCTTAGGCAGGACAAAGGCAAGCATAATAAGTTCAATTCTTTGTGGATAGGACCTTTTATGATTACTCAAGTGCAAAACAACAACACTTTCATTCTGCAGAATCTGGAAGGTGAAGAGATGGTCAGTGGCCTAGTAAACGGGCAATTTTTAAAACCCTATTTCGTCTAAGGATGTGAAGCCTAGACATTGTAATGATAGTCTTAGTTTTTATTTTTTGAATAACTCCATGCCCAATGGAAACACTAGCAGATAGTTTAGTTTTTAGGTTCTTTTTCCAGGAAAGGCATTGATTCTATGGTTCTTGAAACCTCACAGGGAGGTGTTCATCCCCAATAGGAGCTAGTGTTATCTCCTAAAACAAATTGGTGGATTTGATTTGCTTTTTTAGGTGATAGGTTGTGATCTTAATTAACTTTCTAAATTTATGCAAGTAGGTTAGAGAGTCTGTATTTTGAAAACAAGTTCAAAAGAAATGTTGATTTTGGTTCGGTCAAGAAAAAGGTAAAATATCAGGTTTCGATTGTTTAGGCGAGCCTCCAACGTGCTCATTAACCGCCGAAAGTCTTCATTTTCCTCAGTTAAAGGGTCGAAGCAGAAGGCAAGTAACCACCGAAAGTTTGTGAAGGGGAAAAATGAAAGCTCGTGCTTTCGCATGAGCCAACTGTCAAAGATTGGCGCAATGATTATAAACACAACCGCCGAAAGCTCGCCATGCGGGAGATGATGCACATTCTTGGTGTCCATCCAAAAGGTTTAAATCCCCCATGTCTTATCAACTGAATTGATCATTTCAAATCCACACAAGGTGGTGATTGGCAGGTATGATCGCACGGAGCTACCCTCCATTTCAGTTACAAGTACGTTAACCATCATGATCTGGTCATTTCTGCATTTGAAACTATGATGAGTTATTATGCATCTTGGAGAGAGCTGAAGATAACTACAAGCTCATGATTTCATCAGTAAATCGTATTTTTCCAAGAATCCCAATCTCATGCGCTCTGAGGCTGGTTGAAGTGTCATTCAGTCCAGCAAGCACTCCCGAGTCAAGTAAGCCTGGTCGGGTTATCAGGTAAATTCGGAATCTATTATCTTTAAGTTCAGAAATACAAATGTTTCCGAAAATTTAAAGTTTCGGCAGATTCTTGGGAAAACGGTCTTCCAAAACTGTGTTAGTTTTCCGAACTTGGTTTATGTCGTCCTGTTTCACCGGTTTCCCATAAAATATTTTGCTGTGTTCATAGTTCCTAGAGTCAGTGTCTCCCGAACGTCTTGTTTCCCACAGTTTCAGGCACAGTCAGCATCGACCCATGTCGAAAGCAAGTCCTGTTATGAGATTCGAGGTGGATGGCATTTGGTATTTGGAAGCACATCCGGAGGTGGCAGAGTGTTTCAGACAGACTGGAGTTTTTGCATACTGTGAGAAGTTGACAGCATTTCACCAACAGGTGGCCGAAACTTTTGCCCTCTCCTATGATGGAAGGATTGCTAAAGTGGGCAGGGAGGAAATTATCATCGACGAAGCAGCCATTGTTGAATGCACAGGGTTACCCAAAATGGGGGAATGTTGGTTTAAAACCACCTCGCCATCAAACGTTGAATTCAGGTCATATTTGTTACCAGTGCATAAAGATTTGACTTGGAAGAAGGATATTCCCATGTCCTATCTAGAACCAAAGTGGAAGTCCCTGCTGAAGGAAATTTTGGTGTATATCACTTGTGAGGGGCGCTACAACAGGGTAATGTATTACCATTTCAAACTACTGAATCATTTCACAGGCAGAGGACACATAAACCTGCCTTACTTCTTTCATAAAACCCTGACTAAGATGGAAAGACAGGTGAAAGCCCAGCCTACTAAAGTTGTGAGCAGTTTATCACATCAAGGGATGATTACCCTTCTTGTGAGAGAAGCTCTACAGAGGAAACAAATTGAGTGGGGTTTCTTTTTGTTTTGGAATGAGTTTCAAACAGAAAGACCTCCAGAGATAGAAGCTAAGAAGGCTAGGAACGGAAAGGCCCCTACTCCCAAGAGTAGTCACGGGAAAAGGAAAGGAATTTCAATACCCAGAGATCCTATAAAAGCATCCCCTAGCAAGAAGGGAGGAATCAAGAGGAAATTACAGTTTGAAGATAAACAATCTAAAAACCCCGCCACAGGAAAAAACCTTCTCAATCTACCTTATAGTGACTCTAAATCAGAGCAGGGGGTGGCAAAGACACAGGATAACTTGGAGATCAGATAGGATACAGGTTCTCATTCAAATCTACCTTCATCAAGTCTTCCAGGGACCCATAAGCAACCAAAATCAGAAGCTTCCTCAAGCAGGCCTAAGAAAGGTAAAACAAAGAAAATCAACAAGTTCCTACAAGAGATTTATGAGATGGAAGTTCTAGAGAGGGTAATCAAAAAAGCCAACACAGACCTCACTGAGAGAAATGCTAAACTGTTCAAAATGAATCAAACTCTTAAAGAAAAACATGACAAAATCAAAGATAGAAACAAATTTTTGATCTGAGAAAATATGAAACTCTACAGGCAGCTCAGGATTCTGAGGCTCAAGTTAAAAGAATTTCAATCACCAGAAGAGGAACAAACTAGACTGGACGCCTTGGCTAATTTAGCCACCACCATAATGGATACACCAGATCTCCCTACACAGTCATCAGAAGTTCGTAGGTCTGCACGAACTAGGGCCACAACATCTAAGAAAGCCTAAGCATTAGAGAGGACTTAAGGTAAACTTTTTGACAATTTTGAAATTTCTTCAAAGTTTAACTTTTGGTGGTTTAGGTGAACAGGACGATTGTTCATTAACCAACGAAAGAGGTTCTTTTGGTAGATAACTCACCCAGAAACTTTCCCAGATAACCACTGAAAGCCTGTGTGTCCAGAATGGACGAGTTTTTACACAGATCAAGGATTTTTGAGATGAAAATATTCAAAATCTTTTCGAATGAATGTCTAATGAATTATCAAGTCTAGCACAATAGTTATTTTTGACAAATGGTGGAGAAATGAAAGGTTTCAAAGGTTTATGGACATCTTTAATTAAGATAGAAAATCAAGACACCTTGCCACATCAACAAATTTGACTTGGTCTCTATTTGAAAGTTATCATTTAGCCTTGGGAGGTTGTTCTACACTACACCAACCATCAATAGAGAGAAATCTGGGATTGGCCTCATTTTGGGGAAGCATCCCACTTCTTTTGCAACTTAATTTTCAGTTACTATTTTTAGTATATTTGATCCTTGTTTTCAGGATTTTAGAACTACTTTGTAATGCTATAAATATCAGAATAGAAGATGAACCAAGGGTTTGATTTTGGGTTCTACATGCTGCTACTGTAAGAGAGACCTATTCTTATTATATGAAAAATTGTAGGCTTCCTTCAGTTGTGTTGTCAGACTTTTCTTTTCTATTCTCTGATATCTTATGAGTGAATGTTCTTTATTGATGCTTATTCAATCTGCATGTGACTGTCATCTCACTAATTGATTTATTAAGTTGAGAATCATAAGTTATTTCCTTAGTTATTAAATCCATTGTGCTTGTTTTATATGAGTATAATATGGTTCAATAGCTATTTTCTCTTCCATTTAATCAAACCTTGTCTGACTGCATTACTAGAAGGCCTTGTGAGATTTTATATTTCTAGACAGTCTTGAAAACACAGTCCAGTCCCTAGATATTCATCTTGATCGAAAAGCCACATCAATTATTAAGAAAATATTTCCCAAAAAGAGTTAGTTACCAAGCATGTTTGACTTACATCCTAGGACAGTTTCCTAGAGTGATAAGACCTGTCAACTAAACAAAAGATTCAATATGACACCTTTTGTAGGGGACATTCAACTTCGGGCATTCACCTATTTTGTCAACAATTAGGTCACATGGTTGAATTGTTTTCATATGGTCCACACTAATGAAGGTGCATCTACACTATGGATTAGAAGTGAACTGTAAAGCTCTATATCTGCTATTACAACTCATCAAAAAATTATTTCATCTCTAGAAAGGTTGAATAGTGTAGAGGCCCTTCACAAAAAGGTAATAGAATGATGTTAAAGTACTATTGTTGATCAACAATATTTAGCAATAGAAGGAAGTATATTGAGATGGGAAATAGCTATTGATTCCTTAAATACAAAGGAACCATACAATCATGATAATTTTATATAGGCTTTATATCGATTTCTAGGGTATATAAACTACATTCAAACTTGTGGATCAAAGTGGTTAGGGATGAAGTTTGATTTTCCACTTATCTTGCTTCCTATGAAAAAGTATGAGTCATTGTATAAGCTATCAAAGAATCTTGAGAAACAATGTTGGGAACAATTTATATGGACTAATGGCTGCAGACCTGCAGGAACCAAAACAAAGTCATCATATAACATCTTCAATCTTCATAGGAGGAAATCATTTTCAGACTCAAACTCATATTATCCAGGATTACATGAGAACATGCAATGGAGAAGTTGGAGGGAGATGTTGGGTGATGGAAGTGACCCTTTTTTCCACTACTTTCTTATTCCTTTTCATTCCTTTTTCCTATACTAATTCATTCATACTACTGTCATTGATACCAGATTATTCCCTTAGGAAGAAGTTAAAGCATATTATTCATTTTGTCATATTTATACATATTATATTTGCCAAGTAGAGTAATGTTTCTTTATTTGGACATTTATTCATTAAATTAATAAGAGTTTCATGTAGTTTCAAAACTTGTTGAAACATGGGACTTCGAGTATCATGTGTTGATAAACGATCGACTGTTGATACACCACTTGATATAAGGTCCTATGCCATTCGCCAACTCAGTGGGAGAACTAAAATAGGAATGAGGAATCATCTAGCTCAACCAATCAATAATAGAATACCACATGATGATCAACCTCTTGAATGATTGCACGGTGGCATTATTTTTGGAATGTAATTATTTTGATGTAACAATCTCCCTTTCCAAAATATCATGAACAAATTCAGAATCTTTGATTCTCAAGATTGTTCTGCATAAAGAGATATCATTTCCTATTCAGGGAATATAGAATATTTAAAAAGGGGGAATTCAAACATTTGTGGGGGGGTTAAGAGCTCGTATTGGCATAAGAATTGTATGAGAAACAAAACATTGTTTTGTAACAATTAATTTCACAGTTAATTAGAAATTTGGCAGCTTCCAAAAATTCTTGAGCAATTGTTGTGTGAGATTTGAGTTACTTCTAGTCGACTGTGAAGGAGGAAAGGGCCCACTTCCAACATAGATTGACTTGTTTTTTTATCTTAGCATTTTTATTTTGCAAGAATTTTAATTTGCTGAAACAATTAAACATATTCGCTAATAAAGATGCTTTCTTATGTGTGTTGAATTAATCGATGAATTGATTTGGTTGATGTGTGAATTCTCGTGAGAAGTGTGTTTTTTAATCTCTTGTAGTGTGTTTATTGATTTCTGATACACCTTATACATCTCACTGGGAGAATTGATAATGTATGGTTGAATAGATCATTGAAGCAGTTTTTTCTTTATATTGGGAGTGATTTAAATTCTGCAAGAATACTTTCCTAGATAATAATTTTCTCCTACAACAGTAGAATAAATTTCCTTCCTAGAATTGTAACTAAGGTTTATATTTTTGTAATGTAATCCAAGATTGTTTACTATAAACATAGGCATTTTCATATCCATGTCTTGTTTCTCCAGTACCTATGAGCACCCATATCCCTGACAGAATCACCCCAACACCATATGAACTACTCCATTGCTAATGAGCATCCATAGTGTTCGCGGTCAATCTGTCAGCAGATGAGAAAAATAGAGACCACTGTGCATGCCTTGCAGGGTTCACCAAGACAGAACATCTATAGCAGCAAGAGTGTTAACAGAAAGCAAAAAAAACAAAACAGAAAACAATCTAATCTAAAAGCTGTGAAGCAAATAACGATTTGGAAATAAACAAGAATATCAAACATGAGACAGGGAAGTCCACAATGGTTCCAGGCTTGATCTATTMAGRRAAACCAAAGTACAYRCTGAGGGMAGGGATAAAGATTCCCCCTCCCTCCAACGGAAGGTCCTTCGAATCTCTCAAGATTGTGCTTTCCTTACGAAACAAGTAGAACGGAAATGAAACGGTGAAAGAACTCTGAAGCTGGCTGTAGACTGATGGCTTGTCAAGAGGACTGAGCTCTGAATATGGATAGCATAACTTTGCATGGAATTCTTTGCTGAAACAACGAGCCTTCACTGCTATTTATAACATTTTCCAAGCGGTCACGAAACTAGCTTCCGGTGTAAACAAGGTGTTGTTTAGGGTTTGTTTAAGCCATTAATTCACCGCTTTCGCAGGACCGACCCTGATATGGATGTCAAATCATCTCGGGCGAAGGTCTATTGGTGGTCGGGAGGCCGACTTAAGCATTTAATGTGCCGTATTAGCAGGTGCGCGACTTTTTATGTGGACAGTCGCGCATCGGGCGCTTAAGCGCGCACAACACGTTCTTTTCCCGCGCATACGCGCACACCTTACTGATGTGAAGTGTCTTTCAATTTCTGTATAGTTTTTGACCCTTCTGGAATGCTGTAAACTTAATTTTGTGCCATGACTGACTTCATTGTTATGTTGATGATGCGGAGTTCTTGTCGCCCTGTGTAGACGAAATTTCAGTGATAACACATAGTCCTGGTGGACATATTTACATGTCCCCGTGATTAGTTGAATTTTCATTCCTAATCATTTACCAATAAATATTTCTTTATCATACACTTGATCGGGGAAAAAATGACCCTTTACAAGTAGGTGGGTATGATGTTTGTTTTTAGTGATACACTTATCGATTGACCATGCCTGAGTGATAATAATATATCCTTAAGTTATTTATTCCTAAATGTTTGACTTGTCACCTTTCGTTATGGTTCATTGATTTTATCATGAGTGGATGGAACCCTTTAGCCAACTAACTCATTAACTAGCATCTTTATTTTCAAAGTCATCAAGGATTTAGTCACATGGAATGTTCCCAGTCCACCACTAGTCTAATAATCTTGGAAATCCTTATAATTCATAGATTTTCCCCCTCCTATTTTTTTCATCATGATGATGTAGAACATAGGAATTTTACAAGGATTGGCTAGGTGTACATTGTATTCATGGACCTCATTTAAAAGAAAAGTCAAAAAATGTAAACTTATGTCAGTGCAATATCAACCAAAAATTCTAATAAATAAATAAAAATAACTGGAAGTCTAAAGAAAAATTACAAATTACAAAATTACAAACTAAAGAAAATAAGTGTAAATATAAAGAAATGTAAGAAAAAATATAATTTCAAAAAATTAAAAAAGGAATTCTAAAGAATGAAATGAAAGAGAAAATATGAATTAAAATCCTTAAAATCGAAGGAAACAAAAAACCTACTAAATACAAGCTAGATGCCTTAGTGTCATCTAACTAAAGTATTGTTGTAGAATTTGGTCATTGAGTAGGAGGACATCCAAATTCCCCTCGATATATTTCCATTAGTATGTGCATAAACCATATAACAGGTGAAACAACAACTGTAATTGTAGCGTGTAATAGCCATATAAGGTGCATATATCAGACCTATAAGAACAACAAATATCAGCCATAAAGAGGTTGTTGTGACAATCTATCAAAGGCGCCTACAACAAAGTTTTAATAAGAAAGAAGTCGGTCTAGGTTGAGTCATTGGAAATCTATTTAAGAGCAGAGTGTCATGGTGGAAATGTTGTAAGTGGTCAATCATTATCTTTGCAATAAAGGAAGATTTGTTTGCTAGGGTTTTTCTCCCTATATAGTGATTACCTAGGGTACTTGTGGTGTTAATATGCATGATGGTTATTCTTCATGGTTTACATTGTTTAGTTTTGTTTATGCATCATGAATCTAAGTTAAAAGTATAGTCATATTTAAAAGAATCATACAACCAATCGATCAATCCCTAAAATTTAACAATCACATAGGTGTCTAGGTTCATCATAGTCAATTATTAGTGGGGCCAAGAGTGAAGGGATGTTGACTATAGAACGCCATCATAAACCATCAAGTATATATACATTCATCAAGTCATACATCTGTCATGTGGAAAGTAAATTTATAACCATGAGTCATCCCGAAATAAGAGTCCAACTAATACTATAAAACACCAAATGATCTAATGTATAATACTATAAAAAACATGAAACCATAAAAGAATATAAAAAACATGAAACTGTATGCAAGGTGGCCTATGCTCTGCTTACTCGATTATTTGTAGCAAACTTGGAGAAAGTAAGAAAAATCTTGGATACTGTGACTAAGAAAGGCATCAAACTAGATGCTCACACACTTCATAACTAATGAGAAAACAAATATTAAACTTTTAAATTGATTAAATGAAGTCATGGAAATATTACATATAGGTGGTGTGGAGTTACAAAGTCCTTGTCCTACTTCGTCTCTCCATTTCTACCAATCCCTAGATCTATTTTTAAAGCCAAAAAACCATTAAGTTCAGTACACTTGACATTTAATGATACGGTGCTAATGTGACCTATATTATGTTAAGAAATTTTAGTTTCCCCTTCGATACCTATGATTCAAATTAATTTTAGGTCTAAAGGCGAACTTCAAATTTTTTTATCGGGAAGAAGTTGTTGGTTGAAATTTGAACTAACATGTCAATGATAAGTAAGCACCGAAATGCTTATTGCTCACAAAGTAGCACTGCCATGTTGCAGTTGAAGATGGCCTATGGAGAACTAGTGAGGGTGCATATATTGTTTGTTAATGGAAGATGATAATAAACTTTTTATAAACATCTATGGGTTGGTGTAGTAACCATGCTTTCTCAAGACTGCATGAATTTATTCAAAAGATTTCATTGTGAGAGTATAGTGTATGATTTAATAAAAGATATTCTGGTGAGACAACCAACTACTTTTCTTGCAATGTATGGTGAGTGAGAGAGAAAGAGCATACTTCTTTGATGGAAATGTATTCTGAGTGAGAGAGAACCAATTGTGTTGCTTGCAATGTATTGAATTGGAAAGAGATATTGTTGTGCACTAGTGTTAATACCACTAGCTAGGGTGTGCATATCGATTTTGCTTCCTTATACCAATTATCTATGGGTGTAGCGGTTCCTCATGTGTGTAGTGGCTAAAGAGTGTGTATTTTTCCCATACCTTGAATAGGTTAATGGTTGCGACCCATGACCATTTCTCAACTACCCATAACTGAGTTGTATTTCCAGGTGCCTAAGAAGCATGACATCTTATTCCACACTATTGTTATAGTTGAGCTTGTTAATGTTACTATAGTTAAGGTTGTTGTAGTTGAGAATTTTGATTCAATTGATCATGATATGATAGAGGTTGTTTCCATGGAGTTTTTTGAGTTAGGGCCACTTGATAATACAATGCTATGGTTGAGTCTATATTGACATTGCACATTGACGAGATTGTGTTACTTGTATTGTAGGTTTTTGGAGATACCGTTGAAATGAAGGATGTTTTTGTGAATTGTGGTTTTCATATGCATTTTGGTTTTACTACTTTACTGTAGAAACAACCAATGAGGTTTTTACCTAAAAATTTCAAAATCTTTTCCAAGGAAATGTCCAAGGAAATTTCAAAACTGAAAATTTCAAAACCTTGTCCAAGGAAGATGGGGACAAAAAAGGGTTCACAGAGTCAGAAAGGTGGACGATGGGAGGGAGGGACTGTGACTCTCATAGATATTATTATGAGGGGGCCATTAATAAGCCTGAAGAAAACCTTAGACTATTCCTTCTTAACTTAATAATGATAATATACCAAGAAATATTTTGGGCCCATATGAAATATTTACTTCCTGAAATTGTAACTTAGGTTTATATTTTTGTAATGTAATCCATGATTCTTTACTATTGTTGGACCTTGACCAAGTTTTGGGGAAAATTTAGTCAGTTTTAGAGGTTTTGGCCCATTTTTGGACTTCGACACGTTGGTTGAAGCAAGAGCGCCCAGGCAGAGTTGAGATCATGGATCTCACCTATTTTGAGGGTTATGTTGACCCAGTAAGGGGTCCTTTGCATTTTGTAATAGGTTTATGGGATGTATTCCCATGTGTTTTCCCCATGTTTAGGCCTTATTGTAAGGGTTTTCAAAGTATAAATAAATAGGAATGTAGTGTAGAACAAGTAGTTTTGTGTGAAACAATAACTTTATGCGAAGGAGTGTAAGTGGTCGAGGATTTTTGCTCAACTGTGACTGTGCTTAGTGCATGTGATGCTCTATGTGGAGTAGGTGATAAGTGTTGTGATAAGGAATTTTGGCTCTGTGCATTTGATCTAGTTTTGGAAGGTAAAGAAGGAGGATCTAGTTCTTAGTGCACAGATCTCCTACCATGTGTGAAGTTCGACTCTGTGGCTTAGTGCACATGAGTAAATGGATGTAATATTTTGGTGAATAATAAATAGGAGAAGTGGTTTGTGGATGTAGCCCCACCCTAGGGTGAACCACGTATATCTAGTGTCTCATGGTTTTCTTTGTGCAGTGTCATTTCTATTATGCATTTTCTTAGTGCTTTGATTATGATGTGCAATGAATAGATATTTTGTTGCTTAAGTATTTTACTTATGATTAAGGGTAAATTAATGCTATATTTAACTCACAATGCTAAGTTCTAAGTGCTTAGGGTACATAATCACTTGTTATTACTGCGCTTATCTGTCTTTGATTATGCTATATGGTGTTAATGAGATTAATAAACTAATGCACGTTCACTTCCTAAGCATTAACAAAGTATTCTTCGAAGTTCTCTTATCACAGAATTGTGTCCCAGTTTGGTTACAGACACTTGCATCCTGTAACCCCCCTTGCTTCTACCTCGGGTGAGACTTCACCTTCTTCACAGGTGTTTTCGAAAGGGCTGGTAGTTAGGGTTTTGTTGGTGCATTGTTAAGCATTGAACCCTGGGTCTTCCACTATGCCAACAACTGTAAGCATAGGTGTTTTCATATCCATGCCATTTTTCTCCACTACCTATGAGAACCCATAGCCTTGAAGGAATCACCCCAACTCCATAGGAATTACTCCATTTCTAATGAGCATCCATAGTCATGGTGGATATATTTACATTTCCCTGTGATTAGTTGAATTTTCATTCCTAATCATTTACCAATAAATATTTCTTTATCATACACTTGATGGGGGAAAAATGACCCTTTACAAGTAGGTGGGCATGATGTGTGTTTTTAGTGATAAGTTTATCGATTGACTATGCCTAAGTGATAATAATGTCCCCTTAAGTTATTTATCCCTAAATGCTTGACTTGTCACCTTTCGTTATGATTCATTGATTTTATCATGAGTGGATGGAACATTGGTAATATCCAATCATAACACTTAATCATAACAAGATTTATAATCATACCAATAATCATAGGAAGGTATCCAATCATAGAAATAATAATAACAAGGTGTGCAATCATATCAGTAATCATGATCATAGCAAGGTATCTACCACATATATACATCTTCAATAATAATATGAAACCAATCAATGGAAAGGCTTCCAACACAGGTGCATACATATCATTAAATATCTCTTTAATAGGAACTCCACATATGTATGCATCATATGAGGGAGAATCGTATATATGCATCATATGAGGGTCGATTGGCATGCAATCATAAACAAGTGTCATGCATGCATAACAAGCGTCATGAATGACATGTATGCATATCATTCATGGCATGCATACATGTGAAATTATAGGCTAAGTTGGCATGGCATGTAGTGCCAAGTCACCTAGGCGAGTTGAAGTTGCAAGTCAACATGCTAACTCCATTCAAGTCGAAGTTCTGAATTTAGTTCAATTCAGTTCTAACTAAGTCACTGCTTCAATTCTAATTCAGGATTAAAGAGTTAAGTTTAGTTTTGGATACATGCAGTGGCTTGGGACATTTTTAGTCACTCTTCTCCTCATTTAAGTAAGCAATCGACCCTCATTCTAAATAACTATATACATGATACGTATGAGTGAGAGTAGGTAGGTGAATATCAATCCAAAACTAGGGCGTATATCAATACACTTGCTGGGTGCATATAATTCCATAATAGAGGTGCATATCATTCCAGGACAACACTTATATTAGTCCCATATCTAAGCATAAATATCAGTCCAAGATAGAGGTGAATAAACATGTGTAAAACCATCTGTAACAATAGTGTGCATTATCCATATACCAGGTGTAACAACAGTTGTAACAAAAATGTGCATCAACCATATAACAGGTGTAACAACAACGTGTAATAGCCAGATAAGGAACATATATCGAACCTGTAAAAACAAAGAATATCAGTCACAAAGAGGTTGTTGTGACAACCTATCAAAAGTGCCTAAAACATATTTTTAATCAACAAGAAGTCAGTCCGGGTTGATTCAATTGCAAGCTCTTTAACAACAGAGTTTCATGGTGGAAATGTTGTAAGTGGTCAATCATTATCTTTGCAATAAAGGAAGATTTGTTTGTTGGGGTTTTTCTCCTTGTATAGGGTTTCCCCAGGGTACATGTGGTGTTAATATGCATGTTGGTTATTCTCTATGGTTTACATTTGTCATTTTTTACTATGCCTTGTTAAAGTACAATTAGATTTAAAAGGGTAGTAAGCAATGAAATACTTATTGCTCACAAAGTGGCACTGGCATGTTGCAGTTGAAGATGGATTTTGGATAACTAGTGAGGGTGCACATCTTTTTCGTTAATGGAAGATGATAATAAATTTTTGGTAAACATATATGGGTTGGTGTAGTAACCATGCTTGCTCAAGACTACATGAATCTATTCAAAAGAGTTCATTGTGAGAGTATAGTGTATGATTTAATAAAAGATATCCTGGTGAGAGAGCCAACTACATTTCTTGAAATGCATGGTGAGGGAGAGAGAGCCGACTTATTTTCTGGAAATGTATTGTGAGTGAGAGAGAACCAATTGTGTTTCTTACAATGTATAGCATTGTCAGGATCTATTATTATGTACTAGTGTTAATACCACTAGCTAGAGTGTGCATATTGATTTAGCTTCCTTATACCACTGATCTATGGGTGTAGTGTTTCCTCATGGGTGTAGTGTCTAGAGCATGTGTATGTTTCCCTACCTTGATTTGGTTAATGGTTTCTACCCATAACCATTTCTCAGCTTCCCATAACTAAGTTTCATTTCCAAGTTCCTAAGAATCATGGAATCTTGTTCCACTTTGTTGTTGTAGTTGATCTTGTCGATGTTACTATAGTTAATGTTTTTGTAGTTGAGAATGTCGATTCAATTTATGGTGATATGATCAAGTTTGTTTCCATGGAGTTTGTTGAGTCAGGGCCACTTGATAATACAATGCTATGGTTGAGTCTATATTGGCATTACACATTGTTGAGATTATGTTTCTTGTATTGTAGGTTTTTGGAGATACCGTTGAAATGAAGGATGTTGTTGTGAAGTTTTTTGTTCATATGCATGTTGGTTCCACTACTTTGCTATAGAACTGACCAACAAGGTTTTTACTTGAAAAATTTAAAATCTTGTCCAAGGAAATTTCAACACCGAAAATTTCAAAACATTGTCCAAGGAAGATGGGGACCAAAAAGGGTTCACGGAGTCAGAAAAGGGGACAATGGGGGGGAGGGCCTATGAATCTCATAGTTAGTATTATGAGGGGGCCATTAACAGGCTCCAAGTAAAACTTATATTGTTCCTTCTTAACTTAATAACAATAATATACCAAGCAATATATTTGTTTTTCCTGATTCCAAAATACACCAATATACCAAGAAATATATGGTACACCAAGATACATTAAATTCATTTAATCTAAAAAAAAAATGAATGAAATTAGGTCTTACCGATTTTTTCATCTCAATTATTATCTATCTCACTCCTCCCTCCTCCTATGTTTCTCCAGCCAACAAGGGAACTCTCATATGTTATTGTTCTCTATGCTTGGCCAGCAAGGGCACTCTCACAGTCGGTCACTCTGCGCTGGATTATTCTCCGACTGGATCTCTCACTCTCCATAGGGTTGAGGACTCTCACAGCTAGCCATTACTCTATGTATTCATGATCCAGATCTCTATTCCCGCTAGTTAAGCCTAGCCCGGACTGAGAACAGACTTGAATCCAAAATCTCTCGTCAAAAGAAAAAAAAAATTGTGCAATTTTCATTCATGGTAGCTCTATGTTTTTGAAACCTGAGAACAAAAGAAATAATCACTATCATTGATAAAACTTCCCATTTGATAAAATTTTCTCTGTATTTCCAAGACACCATCATTTTCTTCCTAGAAACCACTAGAACACATTTCAACATTGGCCCCATTCACAATAATTATTCTATATACTTGTTGTTTGATTGTCAAATTGTTTGTGTGAGTCATGTTTGAGCCCAACAACCCTCCCAGACTATCATTGGATGCATATACTCTAACCATGTCAAATTTCAGTCCATATAAGCACAAATTATAAAATTTTCAACATTGGCCCCATTCACATTAATTATTTTATAGGCTTGTTGTTTGATTGTCGAATTGTTTGTGTGTCTCATTTTTTAGCCCGGAAACCCTCCCATACCATCATTGTATGAATCTAGTCTAACCATGTCAAATTTCAATCCATACAAGTATTGGATTACTGAGAGGTGGGGTGAATCAGTAATAGAGAAATTCAATCCTTTTTAACCACAATATGCAAGCATTATATCAATGTAGCATTATCATCCAATAGTTGCAGAGTAAATAAACAATGAACAAATGAGAAATCATACACATAGACAATACAACAATGTTTTTATGTGGAAACCAAAAGAGAGATAAAACCACACAATTCTTTTTCTTATATGTCTTTAAGAATTACATTCATTTGAAGCACCAACTTCCTTTGTTTTCCAGTTGCAACTGGAAGGAGGCTCCAACCCCCTAGTTTCTCAGGATACAACCTGAAGGAAGCTCCAACTCCCCAATTCTTTGGCTACAACCAGAAGGAGGCTACAACCCCCTAGTTTCTCAGGATACAACCTAAGGGAAGATACAACTCCCCAATTCTCTTTCTACAACTAGAAGGAGGCTACAACCCCCAATGTTCTCCAACTACAACCAAAAGGTGGCTACATCCACCTGTCCTTGCCCCATCCAACCACCCTAACATAGAAGTAGAATGATGGAACCACTATCACACTATCACTGTGAGATATACCATTGTAACAACCTGTACCATACATAAGTGCATCAACCCTACATCAAGCTATAACAAACAACCTGTATTCATCCTATACCATAAACAAGTGCATCAACCATGCACCAACCTATACCTCAACCTGTACCATAAATGAGTGCATCAACCGTGCACCAAATATGTACCAATCATGAATCAAATACACATAAAATATGACTCATCAAGAGGTACCAACATCATCAAATATACACCTCATGTATGTGCCAACTCATCAACTACTTGTCTCAACCATGTACCCAACATGTACCTCAACGAAAATCCCTCATCAATTTCATCATCGAAATCTGATTTGTAACTTTGTAATAGAACTGGTTTATATGATCACATACCTGCAAACCTTCCTTAACTTTAAAAAAAAGATACTATCATTTTCATCAAACTTTACTTTAGTCTCACATGACTAATTTTAGATTAGTCAAAAACCCTAACTTGCAATAATCAAAACTATGTACCTGTAATGAATAAATATCTGAAAATGATACACAATGTTCTTCAGTGTATTTTATGCAATTCCTCCATATTTCACTACTTGGAACCTCTCAAAAAAGGAGTTATAGAAAAAATGGCATACCTTGTTGAATTCTGGCTTATTCTAGAGAGCCAACTTGTAGAGTGTTCCCCGACACAAAATATTTGTTGTATGGATCTGAAATTTGTACACGGAATACTACAGACTGTACTACAACTAATACATTTTGTCTTACTAAATTTGGATCTGTTATGAAGATGTTATGACATTTTTACCCAAAACACCTGTTTTAGACTAGTTTCAGGACTAGCCACAAACCTTATTTTCCACGGCATGTAACTCCAAAAATACAATGAGCCACAAGATGAAATTTGTATCAAAGCTACTTGTATATGTTTCCTCAATGGCCTCCCAATTTCACAATATGAATCATTCTATAAAAAAACTTTATTGAGAAAATGGTGAGATGACCTGTAAATAACATACCTTAGAAAGCACCATCAAATCAATTTGTCCTCCCTTGAACTTCGTCCTTCTTTAGTTCACCTTCCCTCTAAAATTTGTCTTAGATATACTTTGATAACCTCAGTCACCTATATATATTCAATATGATCAAGTGTGTTTAAAATGAGAGATCCTTGCCTCATATTTATACTTTCATGTAGCTTTCTCAAGGAGTTACCTTTTAACCATCTTAACCCACTTTCCTTATTTTAGGGTTAACCCACTTCTAACCACTTGTCCACTTAGTAATTTCTACATTAACTTTATTATTTAAATAATTTATTTTGTATTCACTTTGACTTATAGTAGACTCATTACTTCACTTTATTGTTTAACTTGTAAAATCTCTTGAACCACTTTGATTACTTTGACCTTTTGGGGTTTCTAGATGACTCATGAGGGTTCTCCAACATCACATGGCCATAACTCTCTAACCGTGAGGAGTTATGTGATGTTTCACATACCACTGGAAATGACATGGCATGCACTATCCATATAGAATATTCTTACCTGCAAATACATCAAAATGCATACCATTATCCATCAAACAAACTTGGGTCCATTACGCAAACCTTTCTCCAACTTCACATGGCCATAACTCTATAACCGTGAGGATTTATGTGACGTTCCACATATCACCGGAAATGGCATGACATGTAATATCCATATGGAATAGTATTACCTAGAAATATATCAAAACTCATACCATTATCCATCAAAAAAACTTAAGTCCATTACCCAAACCTTTGTGCTACCAAAATTTACTACCAGACTTTCTTCAAGGGTTGACATCAATGACAACTAACCCAAATAATAAAATATCTCCCCCTTTGGCATTGATGGAAACACTCTGATGCAATATTGAAGTCATGTCACTCATGCTCCCCCTTTACCTTTACGTTTGAATTTACCTTTGCATCTGGTAAATATTTCCCCCTTTGTCATCAATGGAAAAGGTATCTTTCAATACGGGGTTGCTCCCCCTAACTGAACTGTCCTTGGGGATTCTCTCCCTGACTGAAATCTTCCTGAAACTGGTCTTCCAACTTGAACTATCCTCTTTATGGTGCTTCCTCATGTATATCAAAGACATATAAGATAAGCATCCAAAAGAATTCATTTTGGAGTAGAAATTACTCCGAGTCTCTAGAAAAGATACTCAAAGGCTTCTCTTGGAAGTGGTTTTGTAAAGATTTCTTCCACTTGTTCTTTCATTCCCACCTATTCAACTATAATGTTCTTCTCTACAACCTGTTCCTGTAGAAAGTGATACTTTTTTGGAATGTTCTTCATCTTGGAGTGCATCATCGGGTTCTTTGAGATACTGATGGAGCTTGTGTTATCACAATAGATTGGCATGGGATCATCATAATCAACCTGTATATCTGTCAGAGTTTGTTTCATCCATAGAACCTATGTACAACATGTTACTACTAAAATATACTTTTCCTCGACTGTAGATAAGGATACTGATGTTTGTTTCTTTCTTAACCATGATACTAAACACTCACCCAAGTAGAACACTACTCCATTGGTGCTTCATCGGTCATCAATGCAACTTGCCCAATCTACATCTGTGTAGGAAATAAGTGATATATCCTTTCCTTTTGGGTACCATAATCCAAACTCTTATGTTCCTTTGAGATATCTGAAAATCCTCTTCACTGCTAAAACATGTGATTCCTTTGGTGCTTCTTAAAATCGTGCCACTTTTCCAACTTCCTGCATTACATATGGTCTGGATGTTGTCACATATAGTAAGATACCAATCATTGACCTGTATTTCCTCTTGTATGTAGACTTTGAATCATCATCTTTTCTCAACTTGCAACTGGTTTTCATAGGAGTGGTAACTAGTTTTCAATCTTCCATTCCGAATCTCTTTAGCATTTATTTGATATAATTAGTTTGAGAAATAAAAATTCCTTGGTTGCTTTGTGTCAGGCTGCTAAATTGAAAATTTAAGTGACCTGAAACACTAAATTGTCAAACCAGGGTTGGTAAAATTTGAGCTGCTAGACTGTATGTGCGGGTAAGGCTCTAATCCCTATCTGAATGCTATCTTTAGAAGAAAACACAAACTCACTCTGAGAACTTGAATCTTAATGACTATCTTGAAACTTAGCATTTCCTATTTAAGTTGTCAACAGAAAATAGTCCTAAGCTTAAATGTTGGTGCTTCTATTTCCATTCAGAAGTGTGATTTCACAAGATTATTCCACCACTACTTTCAATCATCTATCATCACCATTTCTATTTAAGCCATGACAGAAAGAGTATTTCCAAAAATCCATTTAATCTGATCATTAAAAATGAATCTAAATCTGTCTGCAGGAAAACAGAGAAATACCCTACTTACCCTACTGGTACTGGAAGCTTCCTCTAACTTAGTTGCAATCCAACTATCCTAACTAAGCAGGGTAACTTACTATCTAACAAAGCAAAGTTCATTCCAATTCTAAGTTATGTTCAAATTGAAAACTAGAAACTAATCAAACTTAGTTCGTGTTCTAAACCCTACAGGCATCAGTCATGCGTTCAATACTCATCAACGTAAAAGATAACAGTATGCGGGAAACAATTCTGTTGAAGAACGGTTAAACACAATTTTGAACCAGTTAATCTTTAAACATTAAGCTATCCTGTATGCAAATTCCAAAACACTGAAATGAACTAAAGCTAAGACAAAGTAACACAGTGACTTGAACCTGTTTGGCGGGCCCAACCAAAAGGTACAAACGCTGAAAGAAGCA
>ML788377.1:104439-119410 GCA_009831015.1 Picea engelmannii
TTGTTGTTGTTGAGAGAAGGGTGGATAGTAGATGGAAGCTTGTGGGGGTGGTTCCTGATATGCATTTGCATTTGGATTTCTAGGCTGCCAAGGCTTCTTAGGTGCAGATGGAGTCCCTGGAGCTTCCCCTCCCTTGAATATTGTCTGCAATCCAGGTAAGGATGGGCAATCTTCTATTTTATGATTTTCAGTACATATTGCACATACCAAAATATTGTCCAAAGGGCATTCTTGTAAAGGATGTCTTTTTCGGCATTTTGGGCAAAATATGCTTAGGACAGAGTTTTCCTCTTCCTGCTTCCTCTTGATCTTCAGAGTGTCTAATTGAGAGCCAATTGTTCCTAAAAGGTCTGTTTTAAAATTTTCCAAAAGGTTCCCCAATTCGACTTTAGTAACTCCACCAGATGTGGATGTTTTGGTATTTTTGTTGACCGTTTCTCTCACACTATTTGTAGCTTTCCCTATACTTCTTGAGTAAGTTCTACAGAGTTCACTAATTTCTTCAAAGTTTTTCTGATAAATGTCTTCTGAAGCCATTAAATTGAGGGTATCAATGTATTCCTCCAAAAATCCTTTTAAGAAAAGAGTCTTGATTGCTTCATCCTGGAGATCATTATATTTAGATTTTTGAAGGGTATAGGTAAATCTTTCGAGAAAATCCTCAAGGATTTCTTCATCTTGTTGTTTCATTTGAAGATGTCATCCCGAGAATCCTTGGTTCTACAATAGTCCTGGTACTTCTTTACAAATTTTGCCTTCATATCTTCCCAAGATCTAATACTGTATTCTCCTAAACTCATGAACCAACGTAGTGCAGAATATTTCAGGGTGGCAGGGAATAATTTCAGTTTATGTGCATCCTGGAGATAGTTATAACTCCTGCACAGGATGTCGAATTCAAAAAGAAAGACATCTGGGTCCTCACTATTTTTCCCATGGAAGGTTGGTAGTGCTGAAAGTGGGATATTTTTCATACTGACATTCTGGACTAAATCCAAAATAGGAAATCCAAAGGTAGTTTCTGGTGGTTATTCGTTCTCTGCTTGTTCTTCACCTTTGTTTTCAATATGAAGTTCCCCATGTAAGTCTCTCCCTCTTTCCCCCATGGTAAAAGGATTACCAAGGATTGTATAAACAATCTTATCCTTCTTTGGTGAGGGTGTGAAATCAAACCTTTCTGGATTCTTTCTATCAGAGGTGTTATATCTTATTGGTCCTTTTGAGGATCCTATGGCCTTTGATATTATAGTTGTAGTTGTTATCTATGAAATTACAGAGTTAGGGTTCCTGAGAAGGGCTTGTATTTTCTCTGGATCAACTGTATCATTTAGGGCTGGATCACCAAGATTTTGAGTTTGCTGATGTATGGTGTTTCCTAGTTCTAGGATTTGTTCTACGGTTTCCTCAGCCAGAATTTCAGTCTCAGTTTCTATCACTTTTTGGGTGGAGGTTTCTTCTTCTTTTTGTGGTTTTATATTTCTCCTAAATCTACCTCTAGGATCTCTATTTCTCATGAAGTCATACAAAATGAAAGAAAAGAAACTAAGATTGAGTTTCAAAGTACCTGTGATAACTGCTATGTCGGTTTTCACCCCTTTTTTCCATAGCTCCCCTTACTATCAACCTGCTAACATACCACACCAAACTAAGTGCATTCTAAAACTAATCAAGACAATTATCTTCTTACCTTTTAAACAGCTCCCCGACAACGACGCCAAAAATGTCAGGCTACTAAATTGAAGATTTAAGTGACCTGAAACACTAAATTGTCAAACCAGGGTTGGTAAACTTTGAGCTGCTACACTATATGTGAGGGTAAGGCTCTAATCCCTATCTGAATGCTATCTTTAGAAGAAAACACAAACTCACTCTGAGAACTTGAATCTTAATGACTATCTTGAAACTTAGCATTTCCTATTTAAGTTGTCAACAGAAAACAATCCTAAGCTTAAATGCTGGTGCTTCTATTTCGATTCAGAAGTGTGATTTCACAAGATTATTCCACCACTACTTTCAATCATCTATCATCACCATTTCTATTTAAGCCATGACAGAAAGAGTATTTCCAAAAATGCATTTAATCTGATCATTAAAAATGAATCTAAATCTGTTTGCAGGAAAACAGAGAAACACCCTACTTACCCTACTGGTACAGGAAGCTTCCTCTAACTTAGCTGCAATCCAACTATCCTAACTAAGGAGGGTAACTTACTATCTAACAAAGCAAAGTTCATTCCAATTCTAAGTTATGTTCAAATTGAAAACTAGAAACTAATCAAACTTAGTTCGTGTTCTAAACCCTACAGGCATCAGTCATGCGTTCAATACTCATCAACGTAAAAGATAACAGTATGTGGGAAACAATTCTGTTGAAGAACGATTAAACACAATTCTGAACCAGTTAATCTTTAAACATTAAGCTATCCTGTATGCAAATTCCAAAACACTGAAATGAACTAAAGCTAAGACAAAGTAACACAGTGACTTGAACCTGTTTGGCGGGCCCAACCAAAAGGTACGAACGCTGAAAGAAGAAACCTGAACTACTCAATCATGCTACGCAAACATTGTATATACTTCACGTTCCATCCACAGAGAAATAGCTCAAATCGTATAACAGTAGAATAACATAACGCAAGATAGATTATATTCAAAAATGTATTTAGAATATAGCATAATCCAACCGTCTCTTAGGAGCGACCTCCTGGTTATATATAGATCCCCCTCCATAATATTCTAAAGAAAAATACATAAAGACAAATGGATCCCCGATCCGAAAATAGCTTGGAATCAATTTTAAAACGGTCTTCACATCTTCGTGACACGTAGTGTCACGAAGTGTGAACGATGAAGAATTAACGACTCAGTTTTATCATTATGCCTTCAATCATCCTGTGGTGATGACTCCATCTGTCATGTGAATCTCTCTATCTCGCATTCTGACCATAATGCACAGATCTTGAGCGACTTCATTGGTATCTCCACGGGTTACGAGTCAGTACCTGGTACTGGCAATCCTGTTCCAAGAATAGAAGTGGTACCTAACCCAAGCGACATTAGTTCCAATATCAATTTAAAGCATAAAAATGCATAAAAATAGCTTGAAATGTAAAGATACCTTAAGTAGCCCCATTGAGTGGTAGGGAGATGTCAATTATGTCAAAACAAGGCCAAAAGGGGTGGTACTAGGTATAGAAATGGAGGTCTGTGGAGTATAATATAGGCAAAAACTTGATCAAAACTGGAGACCAACACTTTGACATATCTGAAGAACCAAAAATAAGGATAGTTCTCCAAGTAATGACATTTCAAATTCATTATGCATATCCTTTGCAAATTTATGTCTTAACCCATCATTCGTAATTCCAAAACAATATCATCAACATAAATTTCAATTAATAAAATACTATGTTGAGTTACCTTGATGTAGCGATTGTTGTCTGTGCTTCCTTTCCATATTTCATAGGGATGTTTGTCATTGTTGTTTCTGAGCATTACTCTATTTTGAATGTGAAATGTTGCATGCACTACATGTTTCTATAAAATATTTGTCAATTTGGAATCCATTAGCATTGTTCGATCCATTTCCTGTGTAACTATCATCCATTATGATAATGTTCCTTTGTCTCTGAACCACTCTCTAAACCAATCTATGAATCCATGCTCCCGTCCATTGTCATATATCTTTCCAAACCTTCCAAGTGTTCTTACGAATCCATCTTTGTCCATTATTTCCAAGACTCTACTTGTGAAACTGTCGATAATGTTGACTCATTTATCACTATACTATCATGAAGTTTTGATTAATCTATCAAACTGTACTTTTGCTATCTGACCGCTTTGAATCTGTCTTCTCAAACTCTGCAAGTTTCTCGAAGGATGGTTCTTTGGTATGTCACAACTATCACATAGACTCCTCTTGTCTAATATTCATATTACCTGGGAGTCTCTAAGTTAGATGGCTCAGAAAAATTCCTGCTCTGATGTGTATCCATCATCATCTTCATTGGCATATTAATTATCTCTCTGAGCTATGACTTCTTTCTTTCTGTCTGTGGATTCATCTTTCACTACAATGCCTGAAAGTACAATCTCTTGAACCTGTTCCTTATTTACCCATCCTTCCTTTCTTTCAGTTATTTTCCAAACCTTTTTGTATCTAACATCTTTCTTTTTCTCTGTAGAATTTTCTTCATCTCGTTTTATTGCCAATCTTGTGATCTCTGGTACCTGGTCTTTGTTCACCTATTCTTCCTGTTTTCTTATACATACTTTATTATATCTAATATCAATGTTCTCTTTCATGGAAGTATCAATCATGCTTCTACAATTACTGGCTATGTGTCCATAGTTATGACATTTGTAACACTCAATTTTACATGCAGCCACATAAGCACTTCTTGCTTGAACATTTATTTTATAATCCTTGCAATCTGCAACCTTATGTCCAAAATTAGTACAATAAAAACAATGACCATAAAATAAAGTTGCATACCTGGGAGTGAATGATCTTCTTTATGATGTAGTCCTTCTGAATTTCCATCTTGACTGATCGTGATCATGATTGAATATTCTTTGTGGCTTGAACACATATGGTCTTCTTGAAGATGTATCTTCAATAGTTTTCGTAGATTCTGGTTGACCATGATTCCTTCCTTTGAGTACTTCTACATAACTCTTTCTATTTTCTTCATTCTTCTTTTCTAGCAACCTAGAGTGCTTCTCTTCATTCTCTGTAACTGATGTGGATGTTTCTATCTCTTCAACATTCTTTTTGAGCTTGACGATTTTACTTCTCAATGTGACAACTTCTTCTTCAATCTTCTCAACTTCTTTTTCTTTCTTTAATATCTAAGAATTCATGACTTCTTATGTTTTATTTGCTTCTTTACGATGAATTTTTAATGTGATTATTTCTTCTTTAAGTACTTTCTCTTCCTGACCAAACTTTGACTCAAGCTGGTTTAGATCATTATTTTTTTCCATAAGATGATCTTTCAATATCTTCTCTCTCATTTCTGGGTCTTCCTTCTATGCTGCTATGTTGGATTCCAAACATTGCTTTTGATATTCAAGATTTTCTTCGATCTTTATGGCTTCTTCTAGCTGAGTTCTTAAGTTATCGATGACATGTTGGGATTCTTCAAAAATGTGAACACTTTCCTTTTGTTTCATCAATTCTTTCTTGAGTGACTTGTTTTATTCTCTTAGTTCATATAAAGCACAAATCAATTTCGCCTCATAATTGTATTCCTTTTCAATTATTTTTTCTGTCTCATTTCCTTCATAGAATTATATTTCAAGATGTCCGCATTTTTCACAATTAAGGAAAAACAAAATAACTCTATTGATTATGTATTCTTCATCTTCTGAATATGTTTGACATGGTGAACATATTTCTTCTTCATCTGTAACTGCATCTTCTTTGGATTTTTCTTAATCTGTGACGGGTGAATAATATATGTCATGTAACTTATCCCAAATTTTTTTGGTTGATGAGAATTTACCAACCTTTTCTCTTACTGGATTAGGTAATCCTTCCCAGATGAAATCCATTTCCATTTTGTTATTCTTCTTCAATTACTTCTTGGTTGTAGTCTTTTCCCTTTTTGAACTATCATATCCTCTAATTACTGATAGCCAATTATAATGCCCCTATGCCTGTAAACATACTTTCATCCTTATTGTCCACATCTCATAATTTAAACCATTATGACCATTAAACAATGGTACTCCATTCTCAGAATAATCCATGATCTCCTTCCAATGGTTAAATTTCTTTCTGAAGGAACCTACTCTGATTTGAATTATTGGATTACTGAGAGGGGGGGTGAATCAGTAATATAGCAATTCAATACTTTTTAACCACAATATGAAAGTGTTATATCAATGTAGCATTATCATCCAATAGTTGTAGAGTAAATAAACAATGAAAACATGAGCAATCATACACATACACAGTACACCATTGTTTTTACGTGGAAACCCAAAGCGGTAGAAAACCATGGAATGTTTTTTCTTATATGTCTTTAAGAATTACATTCATTGGAACCACAAAATTCCTTTGTTTTCCATTTGCAACTGGAAGTAGGCTCCAACCTGAAGGAAGCTCCAACTCCCCTATTCTCTGGCTACAACCATAAGGAGGCTACAACCTCCTAGTTTCTCAGGTTACAACTTGAGGGAAGCTCCAACTCCCCAATTCTTTGTCTACAATCAGAAGGAGGCTACAACCCCTTATGTTATCCGATTAAAACAGGAAGGTGGCTACAACCACATGTCCTTGCCATGTCTAACTGCCTGACGTAGAAGTAAGATGATGGAACCACTGTAACACTATCACTGTGAGATATAAATCTGTAAAAACCTATACCAATCAACTTGTAATCAACCTATACCATAAACAAGTGCATCAACCATGCATCAACCTTTACCAAACAACATGTAATCAGATTTTACCATAAACAAGTGCATCAACCATGCACCAACCTGTACCATAAACGAGTGCATCAACCATGCACCAAATATGTACCATTCATGCATCAAATGCACATGAAATATGACTCATCAATATGTACCAACGTCATCAACTATACACCTCATGTATGTGCCAACTCATCAACTACTTTTCTCGACCATGTACCCAACATGTACCTCAACCAAAATCCCTCATCAATTTCATCATCCAAATCTGATTTGTAACTCTGTAATAGACTTGGTGTATATGATCACATACCTATAGACCTTCCTTAACTTTAACAACAAGAGACTAGCATTTTCATCAAACTTTACTTTACTCCCACATGACTAATTTTGGATTAGTCAAAAACCCTAACTAGGAATAATCTTAACTATCTAACTGTAATGAATAAATATCTGAAAATGGTACACAATGTTATTCAGTGTCTTTTATGCAATTCCTCCATATTTCACTAGTTGGAACCTCTCAGAAAAGGAGTTATATAAAAAATGGCATACCTTGTTGAATTATGGCTTATTCTAGAGAGAAAACTTGTAGAGAGTGCCCCACAAAGAATATTTGTTGTGTGGATCTCAAAATTGTACACAGAATACTATAGTCTTTACTCTAACCAATAAAATTTTTCTTACTAAATTTGGATCAGTTATGATGAAGTTATGACGTTTTTACCCGAAACACCTTTTTTAGACTAGTTTCAGGACTAGCCATAAACCCTATTTTCCACGTTGTGTAACTCCAAAAATAAAATGAACCACAAGCTGAAATTTGTCTCATATCTACTTGGATATTTTTTCTCAATGTCCTCCCAATTTCATGTGTATGAATCTTTCTAGAAAAAACATTATTACGAAAATGGTGAGGTGACCTATAAATAACATACCTTAGAAAGCATCATCAAATGAATTTATCCTCCCTTGAATTTTGGCCTTCTTTACTTCACCTTTCCTTTGAAATTTGTCTTAGATATCCTTTGGTTACCTCAGTCACCTATAGATATTAAATATTCTCAATTTGTTTAAAATTAGAGAGCCTTTCCTCTTATTTATACTTTCATGTAGCTTCATCAAGGGGTTACCTTTTAACCATATTAACCTACTTTCCTTATTTTAGGTATAACCCACATCTAACCACTTGTCCACTGAGTAATTTCTCCACTAACTTTATTATTTAAATAATTTATTTTGTATTCACTTTGAATTATAGTACAATCATCACTTCACTTTATTATTTACCTTCTAAAATCTCTTAAACCACTTTGACTACTTTGACCTTTTGAGGCTTCTAGATGACTCATGAGGGTTCTCCAACTTCACATGGCCATAACTCTCTAACTGTGAGGAGTTATGGGATGTTCTACATACCACTGGAAATGGCATGACATGTAATATCCATATAGAATATTATTACCCACAAATATATCGAAACTCATACCATTATCCATCAAACAAACTTGGATCCATTACCCAAACCTTTCTCCAACTTCATATGGCCATAACTCTATAACCGTGAGGATTTATGTGATGTTTCACATACCATCAGAAATGGAATGACATGTACTATCCATATGGAATAGTATTACATGAAAATATATCAAAAGTCATACCATTATCCATAAAAAAAACTTGGTTCCATTACCCAAACCTTTGTTCTACTGAAATTTTCTACTGAACTTTCTTTAAGGGTTGACATCAATGAAAACCAAACCAAATAGTCAACAACAAGCACAAATAAACAAACCAAATACATTGATATGATGGGAAATAAATATAAAAATGTGGATGAATACACTTTCCTTTTTATTTTTTAAACCAAAGGCTAAATCAATTTCCCTTTATGCAATATCAAGAAATTCATGTTGATAATGATGGGTTGTTTTAATCATCTTACTGACCCCTTCCCATGATAACCTACCATATTATTATTCACATATTTCTATCCAATACTCCATCCAATCAAGATTTTTTTCAATCTATAAATTTAGAGCATCCCACTATCGACCAACTATATGAAAAAATAACAATTGAATATCAATAATTAGCTATCATTGGAAAAAATTAATATATTTGATGGAATAAAAATAAATAAATGAGTATGGAAATATAAAATTGAAAAATTAAATGTATAATATATTAAATCTACAAAATCTAGTTACCTTTCACGTCCTCATTGTACCTTTTCCCCAATATGACCTCCCCTTCAAATTTGTTGATGGAATCGAGATGCCAAATGTGAGGCACATTCATATTTTCTACTAATTTAGGAAGATATTGACTAATATACACCATGCATTGATATACCACACATCCCTAGACCATACAACCCTCATGATGTGCTCGTTGGCACCTAGAAAACCATTGGAAACGTGGAATTATGGGAATATAATGAAGAACTTTGCGATGCACCTTTTTTGTTCCTTGATCTCTTTGATATGTACTTATTTGATTATATTTGTGATAAAATGAGGTTGTATATCTTCATTAATATCTAGCCTCATTCCTACCTATTCTTTCATCCTTGATTTCTAGATCTTTGCCCCCCATTGGTAAAGAACAAAACTACTAGTTACAAATCAAGTATCGAACCAAACGAAGATACTTAGATCCGATCTAGATCATTATATGTTCACTCTAGTTCTTGTTGTTCCTAATATTGGAAAAGTCTCCCTTTATATATGGGATATGAGTTCTAGTATACATGGTATATCTACATTTATAGGAGCTTCAATTCTTGTGCTTATTTTCATCGTTGGTTCAGTCCATGTGTGGTGAAAAGGAACATTGGAATGTTTCTCAGTTTATGAGTATTCGGGGGGGAGGGGGAGGAGGGAAGTACAAAATGATGTAAATCCAATGATGAATCCTATAGAGTTACCTTTACTCAATAAAATAATTTCGAATCCATATATTTCAACTACCCCAAATGATTCGTCGACCGAATTGGGGCAAACTCTCCAGTTTATGGTCGGTCCTTTATAGTACATGGTTCCATCGAATTCTCTTCATTAATAGGTTCATAATTTGACTCCGATCGTTATGGTCTAGTACCAAGATCTAGTCATGGATGATCTTACCTCATTGTAATGGTGAGGACTGTGACCATGAAAAAGGCTCCTTTTGTAGTGAGATTGATTACATAAACAAATTCCCGAACCAAACCAAAATATGTAGTTTTGTGGGATCATGTACTATCACAGAGGAATTTTTGGTATAGATTCTTATATTACCATTCGTGAAGTAGACAAGTTAATTCTTGTGGATGTCTATTCGCTACATTTGCCACCTGAACCAAATGCTAGTATAGATTCTATAATGGAACTTCATGAAAGAAAAGAGAGCTTGATGGATATATGAGGACTGAGCTCCAACAAGGAAAGAATACAATATTTCACAATATATCATAGGTTTCATCATGTTAGATTCAATATTCATACTGGGAACTATGATCAAAAGTTATTACATCAATATTTTGAACCTCAATTCGAATCTACTTTCAAAATATCCTCTAAAATGTTTATATCTACTTCAACCCTCCAATTCTATTTAATAATAAATCCCATTTTAGTTTAGACAGAATGGGATGAATAGACTATGAATAGTGTTGGAGCCTCTTATCCATTCAATTCTTCAATATCTAAGAATATGGAAGAGGGATGGATTAACGAATCAAAATATTTTATTGATGCATCGATAATGATATATCATGCATAGGATATATGAGAACCAAAAGGAGGATTCGATTGAATTTATACTAGAGCTCATAATAGATTCTATTTCCACCATAAAATCTTTCCCTCTAATTTCTCGATCCTACTTTTTTATATGTACTGGAGTATCAAGATTCAATTGGAACGGATAGGAGGGGAATATAAGAAAAGAAGAGGGAGAGAACATAATAAATTGATTCATCTATATATCTATTTTGATCGAGGTGTATCCATATGTACATATATATATATATATATATATATATATATCCATGTATATGGATACATGAATATTGACATCTTGTCAGGAACCAGATTTGAATTGGTGGAGTGAAGATTTTCAGTCCTCTGCTCTACCAATTGAGCTATCCCAGGTCTTCCCTATGGATCATCCTGGTACAGGGTTTTCACTTGTGTCAACTAAAAATAAGGAAAAAAGGATTTTTCCAGTTTTGGAGAAAGATCTTCATTTTCCATATAAAAGAATTCCAGTACTCGTACGAGTTATACTATTCTTTCTTCTTTCCAACACTATTTGTTAATTTAATAAGGAGTTTCTATGTCCCATTATCTTTGATGTCCCAAGAATAGCCTCAACAAGGATTGACTTAGTATTCTATATGTTCCCTTAGACTATGGTTAGGCACAAATATGGAACAAGGGGAGAAATAAGGGTGAATAAATGGTTAAAAGATGAATTAAGACAAAAAGCATAGTAAAAGTCACTTAAGCCAAAGTCAATGGAGAAATAAAAGAAAAAGGTGTAAATGGGGGACTTAATTAATTAGTCATTCAACTTAGGAGGAAAGGAACATATCTTAAGTTATTTCAATGGAAAATTAGATCCGGGGAGGTATAAGAAGAGGAATTCAACCTAATTCTTCATTATGTTATGATTTTAGGATGAGAATAGGTTGCATAGGAGGAGGTTGACCTCTTAGTTTTTTTTTGGATTTCTAGAGGAAACTACCACCTAGATTGGTTTTGGTGTTGGAATACACACCCTATCCTATCGAATATACAATACAGGTATTTCACCGTGCCATATTAGGAGTATTCAAACCCATTTCAGTCAATTTTCATTGCAGCAAGTGAGGGCGTAGGGGTTTGAGAGACATTTTTGTGTAGCTAGCCAAGCTCAGGTCAGATCTAGTTGGATCTTTCTAAGCCAGTTGAGAGGGATACATGGAAATTCATTTGAGCTATCATTTGCTCGATTCCAATGGAGGAATCCACCAGGGTGCACCATTTTTTCATTTAGGGCACATCTTCCAGAGAAGAAAATTCAAGGATCCAGAGAGTTAACTAGTCCAGATTCAGAGAAACAAATTTGACCCAGTATAGAGCATATCAAGGAACTAAGTTTGAGCCATGCATCACTAGATTTTGATGATGGAATCACCACAGTGCATCAGTTGTCTAGGAGAGGGGTGCAAACCCTTAGGGTGTCCCATCCAGGTTTCAATTTCATTAGTAGTTGACCGATATTCACCTTGACAGTTACCAGGAGAAGCTATCAATGTAGGGCACATAATTTGGGATAGACTCCAGGAAGATCAAATGAGTATTGCCAGCAGAGCGAACTTTCCATACATTTGCAGTAGCTATCGTGAGTATATCATATTGCATCCAACTGATCTGTGAATGCATGTTGTTGATTCTTCTCAATCTTCTATATATAGGTATTTCTTGTTGTTTTTCATTGTATTCCAGCGATGATCAACTCTTATGAGATCTAGCTAATGATTGTTTATTTCCTACATGAAAATTGTATTTCCGTCTATTATCCATAATAAACGCTATTGAGTAGTGTTGGTTCCTTTATTTCATATGCATCATATATTCTACTTAAGCACTTAATTATATGACACACACATGCAAAAATCACCAAGCATTTTAAACAAGTAACCAAAACTCATCCATAAACCCCAAGAGTATCAGATCTCTGAGCCGAGACAAAAATTTCAACAGAGTCTATCTAGATCCATTAGATCACAGATATTTCATTATTGGGGACCTTGTTTAAAAATAATACGTCATATGAAAACTTTACCAGGGCTCACTAGTAAAAGACCCAAAAACAGAAAGGATTCCATGAACCAGTATTCTTCCCAGAAAATATCTCAATATCATATCCAACAAGAAGAAAAATAGAAATTGCATTTTCATTATGGACTAATAGAGTGACAATTGCTGAAGTATGTTTGTATTGCTAGAAGATCCAAAGGATCAACGAGCCAGGTCCTATTGCAATTACTTGAAATATGTTTGGATAATATTCTTTTTCAATTGGGTATGGCTCCCACCATTCTCGGTGATAGAAAATTAGTTAATCATGGACATATCCAGGTCAATGACTGTATGGTAGATATACCAAGTTACCATTGAAAACCTCAAGATGTTATTACTATAAGAGATTGTTGGATAACATAATTATAATCCTTTTTCTTCAGATGTTATATCAATGTAGAATTATTATCCAATAATAAGCAGTAAGAAGTAAACAATCACATAGATACATTGTACACCAATGTTTTACGTGGAAACCCAAATCGGGAGAAAACCACGAAACTATTTTTCTTATATGTCTTGAAAAATTACATTCATTGGAAGCACCAACTTCCTTTTTTTTCCAGCTACAACTAGAAGGAAGCTCCAACCCCCTAGTTTCTCAGGCTACAAACTGAGGGAAGCTCCAACTCTCCAATTCTATGGCTACAACCAGAAGGAGGCTACAACCCCCTATGTTCTCCGGCTACAACCGAAAGGTGGCTACAACCACCTGTCCTTGCTCCGTCCTACCACCCTGAAGTAGAAGTAGAATGATGGAACCAATATCACACTATCACTGTGAGATAAAATGTTGTAAACCTGTACCAATAAATATGAACCATGCATCAACCTGTACCTCAACTCATAATCAACCTGTACCATAAACAAGTGCATCGACTGATCTGAAAACAGATCCAGAAGTCTGATAGGGCTTAAAAATGCTCAAAAATGAAAGTGCTCGGAATGTGACGAAACCTGTGCCATTGTGTCCGTCTCGTCTTCCTGATTCCGGTGGTATAATTTTTATGTCAAACGGAGTCCGTATGGAGAAGATATCGCGTTCTGTCCGAAAAGCCAAACAGGCAAAATTTTGGATGCTGACTGTACCTGTCCGTACAATCCGTACAGACACGTGTCAGGACGTACAGTGTTGACGTGGCATGTCCGTACGGTGACGTGGTGGTACCAGAACACGACATGTGGCAACGTCGGATGATGACACGTGGCAACACAGGAAGGTGAGACGTGGCAGGCAGATTTGGCATTTTCAGGGTACGATTGGACCAATAAAAAAGTGACACGTGTCACCACTCACAGGGTGACACGTGGCACACTGACATCAGCATGGTGACATGGCAGATGACGCGGCAAGGACAGGTGGCAGTACGGCCGGGTGACGTGTCAATACGACAGCGACGACGTGGACGAATAGCAGGTTGACACGTGGCAGCATGGCAGAGGCGTACGGAGGTTGATGTGGCGGCACACGTGGGCCAATCAGAGGCTGCCACATGGCATGTTCTCATTGGAAAGGAAGGGTGCCATGTGGCCCACTCAGGGGCTGCCACTTGGCACCCCATTATTGGTTCGTTGGCTATGTTGTAAAAATTTGGTTGTTTTTACCGGGATTCGAAACCGGGACCTGTCGACAGGGCTATGAACTATGGAACTCGTGCTAACCAACTCGGCGACGGGAGATTCTTGTTTGTTAAACGGCCGAATATGTATATAACTTGGTTAAAGGTTTTTGACTGGGGTTAAAAGGGCCAGGGCGAAGCCCCAGTCCTCGGTTCCATACCCCATGCATAGGACCGATTACCAAAACACATGGCGGGAGTTTCAAACAAACGCACGGTCAGTTAAAGTTTAGCCCCCGGATCCCGGGCCACTCCCACAGGACCGGGGCCAACCACCAACGGAACGCGCGGGAGTTTAGGAGTTAAGACACGAGGTTCTATTATAGCCCATACAACCAAGAATTCCGGAGCGGGGTGTTAATGCATTAAGCCACCGGTTCCGAACAATGTGCCAAGTGACCAGGGGGCAGGGCCAGCGCATAGCCCAAGGGCTAGCGCTCGGCCACATGGCGCCCATGCGACCATGCCAATAGGGGCGCGCGCCCGGATTTGGGGGCTGCGGCCTATTCTAAAGTCAGAAGTGGGTTTTTATTAAAACAAAATTTGGTTTTTAATTTATTATGCCTATATTTGGCTGATTTACTCCATTTTTGGGGGATACTGGGCATTTTTGGAGGCCAGATTCTTGGAGGAAGTTGGGGATCTGAAACCAACTCCTTTGCTATATAAACTAGGCCTGTTTGAGGCCAAGGAACAGTCATTTTTTTTGCAGAGTTATGCTGTTGGAAAGCCAAGCCAAAGTCAGTTTGTTGCAGGGAAGCCCTTGAGGTGGAAACACTGTCGGATCGTTTCTGGGAGCTTGGAGCATCAGTTTTGCATGCCGTTTCTTGCATTGGGTTCTAGAGATCTGAGTCAACAAGACCATATCAGTATTGTACCCTTTGGGCATTGTTGAGATGTAATTTTGAGCACTTGAGCAGAAATAAAGAAGCCTCCTCCACAGGAAAAAGGCCCAGAGACGTAGGCAAACATTGTGCCGAACTCCGTTATCAACCTGCGTTCTTATGGTTTGCTGTTCATTATTATTTTCAGATCTGCATATGTGTATTTGACTGATATAATCCTCTTCTTTCCTCATTCTTTCGTTAAATTCTCAAA
>ML788377.1:135898-169937 GCA_009831015.1 Picea engelmannii
CAGAACTTGACGAGGAAGGAAAAATCATATTGGAGCCTGAAGCCATCACTGACACAAGAATTCGCCAACTGAGGAATAGATCCATTTCAGAGTATCTCATTAAATGGAGGAAACTACCAGCTGAAGATTCTACTTGGGAAGATTATTCTTTTATACAGAAGCATCAGAGTTACTCAAGCGTTGTGGACAACACTTGTCTCAAGGGGAGGGGCATGTTAAGCCCTAATATTGGCTCATTACCCCTTAATTGGGACATATTAGATTAGTAATATTATTTTATTTATGTCGGCTTTAGGCCATTAGTTGTAATTTAGATTAGTAATGTTATTTTAATTATGTCAGCTTTAGGCCATTATTTGTAATTATACCTCCTAGTCTCCTATATATACCAAGGAGACATTTTCATTTTGAATCATCTTGTACTGGAACATTTAAGTGGGGTAAAAGGAGGTTTCCCCGTCGAAGAGGCTTATTATCTAAAATTATCTCTTTTTCAAGGCGTTGAGTACTTTTCCTGAGGTTTTTCTATGCTATATTGAAGTTTGGTTCTTAACAAGTGCACCCTTTGGAGTGTCAGATCAGATCAGATTATGATTAGGGTTATATTCTATATTTTATGGGAAGGGGTGGAGATCAAAAAATGCAATGCAAAGAGAACATCATTTGCATTCATTTTTCCTTTAACTGAAATGTTCAAGTATAAACTCAAAGAAAAATAGTTTTAATCAATTTTGGAGAGATGGGGATTATGATGTCCAAAATGAACAAAAGTGATCTTTACTAGGTGGCGTGTATCATGTTCAAGTACATCCAAAATTCTTCCATTCTAATGCGACTTCCCACACATGGGAATTTGGAGATATTTCAAATTTTCTTGATAATGTAGTTGAATATTTTCAAAATGGTGCAACTTTTGTCATTCTGGACAAAATTCAGAACCGTAGGGACAATAGTCCAACTCTTCTTTTCCAATATAATGGAGGTGGAATGGATCTCGATTGCATGCGGAAATTTATGATATTGGGTTACTAAGTGAAAAATAATAGCACAACTATATGATGATATGGAAGTGGATTCAATACAAGTACGATGGGATTAGGTGAAAATGTGATTGTTTTCACTCACTTTTTGTCATGGAATCTCTGATACACAAAGTATTGGGATCCTTTCTTACACATTTTTGAGGAGAAATATTCAAAGTTGTTAAGGAATTCAGTTATTTATGAGCATCAAATTGTATATTCCCATCAATAGATTCCAAAAGAACTCTAGAAAAGAATTAGAAACAAAAATTACATGAAAAGAAGATAGGATTTCCTCAACTTGAGATATCTCTCCTCCATCATGGCCTCTATGGTGTTGAATAAAAATTTCCATTAAGACAAAGGTGAGGAAAATTTTAAGTACCCCACAATCCCAACAGTGTACACGGGTGGTTGGGTATGTTACAATTGGTATCAGAGGCAAGATTACAACACTAGGGGTTGTAAGGGCTCAAGGGAAATGAATGACAATGATTTTGGTGTTTACCATTTGAAAAAGAATAATAAAAAAACATGCTCAAAGAATTTCCACCTCAAACTGTCATTTCAACTCTAGTGTACTGCAATCTCATGATGTCTAGGCCTCCAAACGGTTCATTTCAATCTCACTATCTCTCTGCCTCCAAACGGTTCTTTCAATTTGGGTGCATTGTAATATCATAATCTCTAAGCCTCCAAATGGTCATAATGTTCATTATACTAGGTTCCATTCCTCCAAATATCTTGTCACCATACCCAGAGCTTGATGTAAACCATGACCTATACCACCACAAAGAGATAGATACAGATTTAGACATTGACCTAGAGCTTGATGTAGACCATGACATATACCCCCCTAGCTCCATATAAGCCTAGGAATAACTTATAATCAATCCTTAACCCTATATTAACTCAATCCATGAGGATGATGGAATATATTAATTTTTATTTCTATGGAAAGATAATAGAGGAAGGATTGATCTAAAGTGCTTCTCTCAAAAAAAGATACTTCATGTTGAAAAATGACTAGCAAATTATAAAAAAATTTAAAAATTGTCACCTCTTCAAAATATGTGATTTGGAGTTGGATCCATAACTTTGTACCATGATTTCACCAAAATTTGTACCATGATTTCAATACATCCACACCTCCAAATGGTCATATGTCCATTTCATTGAATCCATCATTGTCTTGTGACTATTTCTTTGTCTCCCATTCACTCTCTCCATCATTGAGAGTGAATGGATGACAAATAAACAGTGATTTGACAATGATGGATTGAATGAAAGGGACATATGACCTTTTGGAGTTGTGGATGTAGTGAAATCATGGTAAAACGTTTGGGAGGGTAGGAATTACTTCTGATTATTATGATATATTATTTTGATGAGGTGACATAGATGTGTAATAAGGGTAGAGGGAGAGAAGGGGAGGGAGGTAGAGATCCAAAAAGAATCGTAATTTTAATTTTTAATGGAACCAATAACATGCACCTCATTTTTTCATATTTATTCTCTCCATTTCCATTGTTGTGTCAACTATCCCCCCTTTGTTTAGGGTTCGGGGGCTAGAGGGGGGGAGAGAGAGAGGGAGAGGGGCAAGGTAAAGATAGATAGGGAGGTAGAGAAAGGTAAAGAGAGAGATGTAAAGAGGGAGAAAGAGAGATAGGGTTATGGGGGGAGAGACAAAGAAGGGAGGTAGAGAGATGTAATATATAAAGTGGGGAGAGAGAGAGGGAGATAGAGAGGGGGGTATAGAGAGAGATAAGGGGGGTGTAGAGGGAGGGAGGTGGGGAGAGAGAGAGAGAGAGAGAGGGAGAGAAGGGGATAGATAAAACAAAAGTGAGATAAGGGGGGAGAGAGATAAAGGGAGAGAAGGATAGAATGTTTGAGAGTATGAGAGGGACAGAGAGGAAGACAAATAGATGAGATAGAGAGAGATAATGTCAAAGTGTGAGAATGGCATTGTTGTAATACCTTTCCTCTATGATGTTGTTGTAATAATGAAGTTGATGTAATACATTTAATATATGTATTGAGTATGTGTGGGGTTCACTGTCATGGGGTTTTGACATTCAAACCCAAGATGACAAATCAATATATGGGGTTTGGACAATCAAATTCGAGATGACATGTGTCTGCATGAAACATCGCAATAGAGACAATATCTATGGCATTAGAAAAGTGACATCATGTGAAATGACGTTTGAGGGGGTTTGTTGTTTGTCATTCTCCCGAAAATATAAAGTGGCAATTTCATTTAACGTACCATCGTAATTTGACCCAAATGTACTAGTGTTAGCATGGGGATGGAAAATGAACCATCATTTTCTTATGGATATGGTGAACCATACATTCATGTTAGAATTTATCCATTGGTTAACAATAAACCTACATTGACAGATACATAATATCTAGAGGACATAATAAAAATATTATACATACATAAATGAGGATTTTTCAATTTAGCAATAAAAGATAACAATCCATAAAACATTAAACATAACTAGAATTGATGGCTATATAAACTATGCTGAAAGGAGGAATCACACCTAATATGATGAACTAGTCGATAGTACAGTTGGAATGGTTGACCCCACGTGTTTATATTGAGCTATATGACCCTCTATTAGTCTTGAGCTTCCCTCAATCGACAAAGAAATATCTTAAAGTACCTGCCAAACTCATTCAGCCTCCATAAATATCTAAAACATCAATACAAGTCATATTTGTAGCGCATTATTTACTCCAAGACGAATTATTACGAGAGTGTCAAAACATACATGAATGAGATCCTATTGGTTTCAATAATAATTTATTGGATCCACGCGTCTAATATTTTATCAAACTACTTCCCTTGATTTGAAGTAGCAGCAACAAATTCAACATTGACTTTGTTTTTTCTCCATTGGATCGAGGGAGGTTTGCTCCAAGATTAAATGGCTCTAATAAATTATTCTCTACTGAACAGGGTACTAAACAGGTCCAACCACGTGAAGGCAGAAGTTCTTATGGCCCCTCTACCCCCCCCCCCCCCTCACATCACTCTAAATTCCACAATACCCAACATATAAATGTATTGAAATATTTACAACAAAAATAAACATATATACATACCAATATTCACAACTGTTTACAATGAAATAAAATTTTTCCTTAATCCATTTGGAGTGAGCAGAATATGGTGAAAATATATTTTATGTTAAATATCTATTAAAATATTCATGTACATCATCATTTAATACTTTTAGCCAGCCTCTTCTTCTTATCTCTATAGTTCCTAATCATTTCATCAATATCTACATATTCATTCTCTAGGTGCTCTTCAAAATCTAATTGTGATTGCATCCTCTCACGTAGATCACACCTAGTCATGGGGTATTGTTATAACCCTAAATTGCACCACATGCTTACCTGGCATCAGGCCAACTCATATCCCTTCTTTGCCAAAACTCTGCTGAACAACTCTTTGAAAATCCTCTTTTGTAAAGGCCCACACTCCCTAACCTATTACTGCACGTGTGTACACGCTGGCTGACTCACAACAGGCCGCGTGTACCAACAAAAGCACAAAAAAAGGAAAGTTGTCGATGGAACAAAAATATATGGGTGAGTTAACTAAAACTCCTGGCCATGCATGGCCGAGGGTTTGTCCAAAAACCTAACTCCTTCTAGCCTATAAAAGAAGGGGCAGGGGTACCATTTGGAGGAGGAAAAAATATAGCAAAGAAACTATGCCCATTTACGTATTACATTGTCCCAACCCTTTATCCTTTCTTAATTCCAAAGGAGATTTAAAGCAAAGTAGTTGAAGGATAGAAGAAGAGGAGCCCAGGATTAGATTCAAGGAGCGGTGGTCGGTCTCAACTTTTGTATTTTGACTCATTTTAAGTAATAAAGAGAATGCTTTTCCCATCCCAATTCATGAACTTTCTATGGTTTGGTTAGTTTATGTTTGATTTCTAACCCGTTAGTATAGAAGTAGCATGCATGCATAGTTGTTGTTTGTCTTGAGTGCAAGTCATCTTTGGAAGGAGCATTGCGAACAAGTAATCAAGCACAATGGAGGATTGACATCAAACACCGGTAACAAGGTAGGTGGACCTTTCCATGCATTTACTGAGAAAAGGGGATTTAAATCTAGGGATGTAGGTAGAAATTAATTTCTATTCAGTCAAATCTGCATGCAAAGTCTGAACTCTATTTGCTAGTCCGTAGGGTGTTTTTCCCAACAACAGAATTGGCGACCGTACTGGGGAGAATACTCTTTAGGGTTCCTGGAATTTTGTTTTTAGTTTTTGGGTAGTTTAAAGACTAGTTTTTTCTTTCCTATCTTTTCTTTTTGTTTCTGTAAGGTTTGAGCTAGCAAAGAGTCTGGTTTTCCATACCAGGTTTCCCTGACTTTTGCTTGACTGTGTTTTTCGGGACACACGGAGGTACACGCGGCCTGCACCAGGCCTGCACGCGTGTACCCATGCCCTATCCTCTTACAGTCTACATGTGAACACTAGATGTAGAGATAGCAGTAGCATGTAGGAGTTCAGGGAACCTCAGAGGTAGTAGTCCTCTTCCCTGTTAGAATCACACATTCTCAGGGGGTTTTCCGGAATTCTGTCTGAGTCTTGTTTGCTAATAGTCCTATCTCATATTTTTTTTGCCTTATTATTTTTCCTTGCATTATTTGTTTTTCTGTTAGAAAGAGTATCCAAGCCTTCAAGGGATCCTGGTTATCAATTCCAGAGGTCTCTTCCTGGTCTGGTCTGTCTGTTTTCATATTTTTCTTAGACTTTAGATATACACACGGCCTGTACAAGGTCATCCCGCGTGTACACGCCCTCTGTTGTTGTTCAGCACGTGTTCGCACGCGTTTTGTTTGAGTGACAGTCACATTCTTGTACATGCTACTTTTTGTTCAGGGTGGGGAAGTCATCCCCTCCTTTGATAAGAAGTATTCCTCTCAGGTGTTTGAATCTATGTTTGAACAGTCAGTAGATTAGGATTATTTTTAGCCTTAGCTTGATTTTTCTCATTTAAAACGTTGTCAGAAAAATAAAAAATAAAAATTTTGTTTTCTTATGGTTTTTAGACAAGCGTGAGAGTCATTGTTTTTACAATTTCCATTATGTGATTCTTTAATCTGATTCTTTTCGATCTGCACTTTAAGCCAGAATTGTTTTTCTTGGTTTTTTGCTTGTCGGTATTTTCCCTCTCTTGCTTTACTAGAACTTAAATAAAAAAAAATCTCTTTCTGTTTTCTTCTTTGGTTGAAGAGTATGTTTCTACATCATTAGCTAGGGAGAAGTCTTTTAGTTCATAAGTTTTTGCAGTTCACTTAGATCATAAGTAGCTCGTAGTCGAGTGAAATTCCTTTGAGTTTGCTATCCAAAATATTAGAAAAATTAAAAATCTTTCTTTGTGAAAAGTTGTTGAAATTTTGCATTCAGTAAAAGTTTTGTTTCCATCTTTTTTATTCATTTTTTGTTTTCACCTTTTACACATCATCAGTTTCACCCTCATACCCATTGACGTAATACAAATCCATAAAAGCAATGCTAATTTTAAAATCTACTAGACTTTTCTATTTGTAGGGTTCACAAACTGGTTCAGGACTAGGGCCTTGGATTAGGTTGGAGAGGAAACTCTTCAAGGCCATTCAAAACCAAACATTGGAGTCTGAGATAGGGAGTGTCTAAGTCTAGTTTCATGGAAGTTATCCGGGACCCCCCTCTAACATAGGGTATAAACACGAGGTCGAATGCGGGAAGGTAGCGGAGATAACCCCTCGAAAGCTGGACCAATCGTAGTGGAGAACACATATAGAGGGATTGTTTTGGTATTCCGTCGTTTGCATTTTCCACGGGGCTTCATGGGTCTCAAATCCATTCGAGGTCCTTAGTTGTCTTCCAGACCATTTTCTCTCGATACCCTTGATAGGTTTCGGGCTCGATACCCTGCTCATTGTGGTCTACCCGACTTTTGACTGTACCCACCTGGTGACTGTTCACATGCTGGCAACCTAGTTGCCAATCCTTTTAGGGACATACACAGGTGACTGCAGGGGTATACCATGGTACCTAGGATAGACATCGGGCCATGCTTTACAGAGTATACCCAGAGGGTGCTTCCATGTTCGAGTTGCACTTGCACTGGTAAGTTGCTCTAGTGTTGGTTGTTGTAACTATTCTTCCAAATAATTTAGTGATTGCTTGTCTTATCTCTTAGGGGCTTCTTTTTAGTGTGTATTACTTTTGAACATTTAGAATACCTTAGAGTGTCTTGGATATTCTCACACAGTGGAGGATCCCGAGCTCCGCCAGTCATGAAGGCTTCTTGGCTTGTTGTCGGTTACATTGGAGCCACCCCCGTCACCATTAAGGCAAAAGCTAGACCAACAAGGGTATTTTGAAGTGACCAGGTTACAAACCATTGTGCCCGAACAACCCCCAGAGGAATCGACCATTTTTAAACCTGAAGCAACCGCTCTTGGCTCGGTTGAAACCCCAACTACTGATATCTTGGCATAGTTTATTGTACCAATCCAATTTCATGAATGCCAGACAGTGCCTCACACGGCAATGGAAACAAATGTTATTACTTCTTCTGGGAGTTCTTCAATTCCCATCATGCTTGTCACCACAGGACAGTCATCTCCTAACCTACCATTGTTAGTTCGAGCCACCATGGTCTCGGCTACAACTATTTCACACAGTGGAATGAACCCATCTATGGTGGTGGCGGCCACAACCCATTTCACACCTAGTGCGACAAGCCCTCCGTTCTCATACGGTATGCCTAGTTTGGGTACAAGTATTGTACTAACCTACTCCACTTTATAGACTTTGGGTCTGGGGGCAGGGAGCTCTAGCGCTCCTCTGTAAGGTCACTTTTGGGGCACTCCTGTCCCTTTTAATGATTTTCCTTATGTAGGAGGTCATATCCCTCCTTCATCCCCTTCGCTTGGTGGTTCGCATCAGCAATCCACCGGGCAACCTACACACAATAGTTTATTTGCAGCAAGGAGTCAAGGACCACCTTCACATAGTATGCTGGTAGGTTCGACATTGTTTTCTTGGAATGGAACATTTGGTAACAACACATTCTCGTCAGTCGCTTTCCTAACTGGGGGAAACCCCATTTTTGGACAATTTACTCCTGCATAGGGTACTATTTCTACATAGGGGGCACACATAGAAGGACCTTGGAATTCAGGGCAAGGATCCGTTCCCTCCTCCGGAATTTTTTTCTGGGGTAATTCTTTCCACAATCAATGGAACCCCGAACATACTACTATGCTTATCCCCACGGGACCGGCATGGGGTAATCCTTCCCAAAGTCCTTCGAATACAATGCATGCCCAACACTCTATGTCATTTTTGGGAAATTAGCTGATGATGTCTCCACAAATGCAAAATCCTTACATTGGTCAGGGCCATGGTTTCTACCAGAATCCGGGCCAGCAGCCAAACTTTTCCTGGCAACCTGGTGCCAGTCAAAATCCAAGACCCTTTTTCCCAGGTTATCAGCAGTAACCCAAACTACCATTCCTGGCGACTTTACACTTTCCAGATTTGACAAGGTTGTTGAATGACCTGATTTGTCACGATCCGTGTTGGCCTCCAATGCCGATGAATTTGCCTTCAGACATTCCAAAGTTCGAGGCCAAGCCTAATGAAGATCCAGGTGATCATGTGGCTACCTTTCATATTTGGTGCTCATCTAACTCATTGAAAGATGACTCCGTAAAGTTGTGATTGTTTCAATGTACTCTCATTGGGAGTGCTGCGAAATGGTACATCAAGCTCGATCGCTCAAGATACTCTTCTTTTGGCGAACTAGCGATGGCCTTCCTTAACTATTTCTAGTTACCTATGAGATACGACATTGGCACAGAGCTGCTCGCCAATTTCGAACAAACAACAATGGTCCATATCTCTGATCATATCTGAGAGTGGAGACACTGGAAGAGTTTAATCAAGGTACCAGTCCCACCAGCATTCCTGTTTGAGTGGTTCCTTAAGTCTTTGGTCCCACAGTTATCCAAAGACGTCACGACATCCGAAGTTTTGTCCGAAGAAGATGCCATCATGAGGGATCAACAGTTTGAGCTCATCTATTCTCAGTCTGGTTTATTATACAACATCTTGCTAGATGCGCCACGTTCGATACTGGATAAAACTAGACAGAGAGCTGGACCACATGATGATGGTATTGTTGGTTCAGTACAAACCAAGACCGCTGAGCAATTAACAATGCAGTTGCAACAGTTATCCATACAACACACAGTGGCCAACCAAACTACTGCTTTGGTTTCTCCCCCTACCCAAACGTCCGAAGTACACACCGTGCAATTGACTAACCCAAAGGCCACCCAACAGCCCGAAGGAAAGAAACAACAAAAAATGAAGGGTAAGGGGGATAAAAAACCCACTGATAATGCTGGCGGTGACAACACGAAAAAATGGAAGGTGAGGTATCCATGCAACTTGTGCGTAGACGACCACCTGACCCATCTTTGTCCTTGACTTGCAGAGGCCCAAAAGTTTGTCACACAGCCACATCAAGTAGTGTTGACTAATCCCTTTCAGCATGGGTAAAATCTAACTCAAGCCTCTACAAGCACAGAAGGGGGTAGCCAAGAAACCTACCCGCCTCCAAACAATCCCTCATCCACGAACATATATATGGTTAGGGGTGATGCTTTCATATCAACTAGAGCGCAGGATTATAGTAAACAAAGCGCTTATGAGAAGGGTAAAGAAGTTGATCTTCCATCTCTTCCTCTACAAATTAAGAAGACGTTGGGAGAAACAATGACACGCATTCCAAAGGGTGCATTTAAAAAATCTTCTCACAACCCAAATGCAAGGGCCGCCTAGAATTACTCTATGGTGGAAGATTTATCACAAACCCCTTGTGCAATGTCTGCTTTGGAGGTCCTCCAAAGCTGCCCTGCTCAGAGGAAAGCCTTGTTAACCACTTTGGGCTCTACTGAGACTTGTAATCTGGGTACCATCATGTTAGATACAATCGACTTAAAACCTTGTCTGCCTTACCACGTAGTGTTTTAGATAGTAGTGGCTCATCCCACGAAAATTTTTACTCAGAATATCTTCCGCACGGTGGTCGATGAGGGTGCCTCGACATGTGTCATATCATTAGCATGTTGGAAGGCCATTGGCCAGCCCATTTTGTCTCCATTACCTACTCTCCTCACTGCTTTCAACGGTCGTTCATTTCGACCACATAGCATCGTTCCTTCTTTCCCTGTGTAGTTAGGAGGGAAAACCATCTGTGTCGAAGTAGAGGTAGTCGATGCTCCCCTCGACTATAACCTCTTGTTAGGACAGAGTTGGACTTATGCTATGCAAGTTGTGGTTGCTATAGTTTTTTGAGTCTTGTTTTTTCCACACGAGGGCCGGATAGTGACCATCGATCAATTGTCTTTCTCTAGACCTGACCCAGCTTTGGGGGCATCCATGGTCCTGATGATTGATAATCCTCAACTAGGTGTTGTTAACGTAGGATTTGGTTTTTTCCCATCCTTGATGGGTACCTTCAATTACCCACCTCCTCACGACGATATCAAATTTATATCTAATCACCATAAGGTTGAGATTTTTCAACTTTCATCATTTCGCACGACTTACTTTGAGGATCCTTGGATTCTTCCTTCCCCATCAGCCACGATGGATGAGACAGGGCACCCAAGCATGTCCATTCCCTTATCTGTCGCTGAGGTAGCATACTCTTTAGTCCAGCAAGCTTCAACTAACCCTGATCTGACTCCTGCACAAGAGTTAGATCCACTTCTAGAGCCTATTTGGGCTTAGGGTTCTCTCACTAATGTCAATTTCCTAGACTTAGTCTTTCCTTCTGATGAAGCAGTAATCAAAGCAATGACTAGTCTAGACAAACCTTGGGAATATCTTCATCACATATCATTTTTTCTCCTAGAGTTAAGTCAAATCGAAGCAGGAGAATTCACTGTTACCATGACGGGAGATTAGCCGTGTCCTATTAATCTCTTAGCTACACATGAAATTTATGCCGAGGGAAATATGGCGACTATCGCTGAAACTATACCAATCAACATCTCCCAAAACCCTGGTGTCATGGAGAATGTCTTTGTCGGAGCAGATTTCTCCCCTGAAGAGATTCAAATTTACATGGATCTTTTCAAAGAATTCCACGATGTTTTTGCCTGGTCTTATGAGGAAATGCCAGGTATCGATCCAAAAATAGTTGAACATGAAATCACAACGTATCCTGATGCCAAGCCTATTTGACAAAAAAATTGTCCAGTTAATCCCAAGAAAGTAGTAGCCATCAAGATTGAGGTTGAGAAATTGCTAAAGGCAGGTTTTATTTATCCTATCCATTTCACTCAATGGGTGTCAAATCCTGTGCCGGTCAATAAAAAACAAGGAACGATTCGTGTACGTACCGATTTCCATGATTTAAACAAGGCATGTCCCAAAGATAATTTTCCAACACCATTCATTGACTAGATCATTGATGAATGTGCTGGTTGTGAAGCCTTTTCTTTCATGGACAGTTTTTCGGGATATAATAAAATCCAAATCAAACCCGAAGACCAACATAAAACAACATTCATTTGTCCATGGGGTACATTCGCATATCGTAAGATGCCTTTTGGCCTTAAAAATGTTGGAGCCACATTCCAGCAAGCCATGTCTTTTTCTTTTCATGACCTCAAGCATATAGTCGAGGCCTACCTAGATGTTTTAGCATCACGCTCTCGCAAAAGAACGGATCATCCCATACACCTTAGACTAATCTTTGAACGCTGTCGCTACTTTAGGATTCTCTTGAATCCAAACAAGTGCAACTTCTGTGTAATGTCAGGACATTTGTTAGGTTTCATCATATCAACAACAGGGATCATGGTCGATCCTCTTAAGGTGGAGGCAACAATCCAATTTCCCCCCCCCCACGCACAATCCTACAACTTCAGAGTCTACAAGGCAAGGCGAACTTCTTAGGATGCTTCATCGCCAACTATGCCAAAATCACTAAGGGATTTATGCGTTTACTAAAGAAAGACATTCCTTTTTTCTGGGACGAAGCCACTCAACTCTCTTTCGAGGCATTAAAACACACCCTCACAACTGCACCTCTGCTACAATCACCTAATTATAACAAAGATTTATTATTATATCTGGCTGCCACAGAGTCAACCATTGGCATGGTTTTAGTTCAGGAAGATGATTTGTTCTCAGAATACGTGATCTATTACCTGAGTCGAGGCCTCGTAGGACTGGAACTCAATTATTCTCATATCGAAAAACTTGCATTGGTAGCAATGCATGTTGTTCAATGGTTCCGTCACTATGTTCTGTTTTGCAAGACCATCGTCATTGCTATCGTGAATCCATTCCAATACATGTTGACACGACGAGTTATAGGTGAAAAAATTAGTAGATGGATAGTCATCATCCAAGAATTTGACTTAGAATTCATTTCAGCAAAGTCCAAAAAGTCGTTGGTCTTCGTAGAGCTTATTTCAGAACTTTCGGTTGAGTTAGGTGACGTTGTACTTGAGGAATTGCCTATCCGGGGAGATATGTTTTTGATTACATCTTCAGATCCCTGGTACGGAGATATACTTATCTATCTCCAGACTTTGAAGTGCCCCACCTCTGCTTCTCATGACAAGCGTTGGCGGATACACCATTAGGCTAAGAATTATCTCATACTCGATGATACGTTGTATCAGAGAGGTGTAGATTGTGTCTTACATCGATGTCTCACACATGAGGAGTCCATCATCATGCTCAACGAATGCCATACTGGAGCTTGTGGCGGTCATTTTTCTGGGTTGGAAACAACCCAAAATATTCTACGAGCAAGTTACTTCTGGCCGACACTTATCAAAGATTATATCGAATCGGTCAAGAAGTGCCATCCGTGCCAAATCTTCTCTTGGAATATGAGGGCACATCCTGCTCCTATGTTTCCTGTCATCACAGTTAGTCCCTTCACTAAGTGGGGTATTGATTACACTACTTGCAACCCCCCGTCAGCAAGGGGGCACTGCTACATCATCATAGCTATCGACTACTTCACTAAATGGGTCGAAGCTATGCCAACATTTAAAGATGATGGAGAGAATACACCTCTCTTCTTATTCAGCCAGATCATAGCAAGGTTTGGCGTCCCGAGAGAGATTGTCACTAACCATGGCAGTCACTTTCAGAACCAAATGATGACCGAATTAACATCAAAGCTTGGGTTACGGCAAGAGAATTCATCACCTTACTACCCCCAAGCCAATGGGTAGGTGGAAGCTGTAAACAAAACTCTTAAGACTATTCTATAGTGAACTATCAACTCAACCAAGTCAAATTGGCATTTGATGTTATACTCGGCATTATGGGCTTACCGAACATATGTTAAGAATGCAACCAGTTTCTCACCTTTTCAACTCGTTTATGGGCTGGAAGCAGTCTTGCCCATCGAATGTCAGATCCCATCTCTAAAATTGGCAGTACAATTATTGCCAGACACTTCTCCACTTGAAGAACAGTTAGTACACCTTTAGCAGCTCAATGAGAAGCGTCGCGATGTGGCCCTAGCCAATGAAGCTCACAAACATAAGTTCAAGTGTCAGTATGATAGGTCTGTTCATCCTCGAATTTCTCTGAAGGTGACCTTGTCCTGGTCTATGACCAAGATAAGGACCCCCTGGGGGCAGGCAAGTTTAAACCCATGTGGTTCAGACCCTTCATCATAAAAGAGGTATTAAAAAAGGGTGCTTATCATTTGGTTGATTTTGAAAGGAATGATTTGGCAGAGCCTATAAATGGGCTCTACCTCAAGAAGTATTACTCATAGATAGGTCACTGTGGGTAACTTTTTGTAACATATGTATAGTATTTGTACTATTACTTTTTAGTTTCTTTTAAGTGTTATGGACGTGTCATTGATGTTATCTTTTGTCAATATTGCAGATGTCAAGTGATTCTAAGGTGTTCGTTGGTTATGCAGACGGTGCTAGTCATCACATGCAGAGGCTTGCCTCCACAGCTTGGGTAATCTTTACACCTCAGGGCCAGTTGTTATCTTCCGAAGGTATATGCTTAGGTGACACCACAAATAATGTCGCCGAGTATAGTGCAGTTATTGAGTTGCTTCGTGAAGCCTTGTCATCGGGTATCTCTCATCTCTGGGTCTATCTCGATGCTCAACTAGTTGTGTCACAGCTAAACAGAGTATATCAGGTTTATGATCCAACTTTACACCGACGATTCCTTAGGGTACGTCTCTTATAACAAAACTTTGATTATATTACATATTTTCATGTTCCTAGGAGATTAAACCAAATTACAGATACTCTAGCTAATCAAATTTTAGATTGGCATCTTGCACACATATGAAAGAAAATTGACATAAGCATGTAAATACATTTTTGCACACGTGATCCATAAGACACAAAAGATTAAAAAAAAAAAAACCATATATAACATCATAAAACAAGCAGATTACATAGATGGATGCAAGCGCCTAAAAAATGGGATTAATAACGAGTCATAGGGCTTATGCCCTCAAAAAATATATACAAGTAAGTTCTTGTGGCACGTAAAAAGTCTAAATAGGTTCAGGGCCTATGGGCCCTATTATAGTAGTCCACAACATGGGCTAAATACCTAAACAATCAGACCCACATTTGAGGTGCCCTCACTACATGAGGCTGCATGGATGGTGGCAGGTCCTCTATCTCTTCCATCGGGACTGTGCGAGTGAGTGCAGTGAAGTTCTACTCAACTCATCTAAGGACTCTCTCAGCCTCCCCAGCTGGGAGGTTCCCTACTACTACTGCTCCTCCAGTGGCGGCAACTGCGGCTTCTGGCTGAGGACGACGCCTATTCCATGTGTAATCGGCAGGTCGCACAGGTCCCACATCTGCATGCAACAAACGTTTACCCATCAAATACTATGGCATACAAAAAATGATATATATCACAAAAATGACATAAAAATTACATATGAAAACAAAAAACTACAAAGGTGGAGACTTAGCCATCTCCCCTCGCTCCTCACCAGGAGGCACAGGTATCTCAGGATCTCTAGAGAAATCTATCCCTTCATATGGGCAATCCTCGATCACAGGGATCTGTCGCGACATCCACGCAAAGAAGTCATCATCAAAGGACTCATTGGTCCTTCCACCACCCTGTCATGGTAGTAGCACTACCCATCTACACACTGCAGGAAATGAGGCCTGATGTCCTCATACTACTTCCCGAGGGATAAAGCTCGGAACTCTCTCAAAGAAAAATGAACACAAGATCATCCCGAACCCAAAATTCCTTTGTGTCCACTGTCGACAATATGTCAATTGCCACTTCATGCACTCCAGTAGTGTGGTACTCCAGTAAAAAATCTATGCATTCAAGCACTCGATCACACAGTTCATCTGTGCACGAGAAGCCTGATGCAAGGCTGTAGAACCGGTAATCTGCCCAATCAGTAATAATATTGCCTGCAGCGATAAGTTAGTGATCTTACTGATAGGTACCTGGGATCCCACATGATCAATCCTAGCCTCACAGTGCTCAGCTATCAGTTTCTATATCTTACTCGGTCCCACAGGAAACGTCCTGAAGTTGACTGGTTCCCCTCTCCTTGAGAGGCCAGTCAAAAAATAGATATCCTCGGTGGTGGGCACCAGTGATTTCCCCTCTAACATAAAGGCCTCTACATCAGGGTGCCAGTAGTCAATCAAGGCATTCAGTAGCCTTGGTTGTGCATGCATAAATGGACACAGAAAGAACTTCAGTAAACCGCATTGCATCAACACGGCCACGACATTCATATCTCCCGCAACCAACTCACTGATTACTTCATGCTCCCTTTCCCTCCACTGGACATACATCCTACCAACACAAGAAGGTTCAGGAGGGTCAGAACTTTCCTTTTAATTTTTTTTTCTACAAAGGGGGGGGGTCCACGTGACCTGTAGAGGCGACAGTCACGTGTACACGTGGGCAACCTTTACTCTACCTGAGTGTACACGCGGCCTGTCTAGAGACAGCCCGCGTGTACCTAAGGCCAACTTTTTTAGGGTCGACGCCCACCCAAAAAACAAATTTAAAGACAAAATTGAAGAATTGAATAGCTAGATAAGGGAGTGTGTACTTACTTGGTCCAAGCGGAAGTTCGTTTCGTCCACTGTAGCTCCCGGAATCACCAGTTTTAGCAAAGGGGGTCTTTTGGCTCTAGAGTCAATTTCTAAATCAACAATGGTGATAATGAGCTGCGAGCTTCTATTTATAGACTTTTTGGCCTCTTTTTGTCACTTTTGTGGCCTCCCTTATCAGTTTCTTTATACCAAAAACCATTTAGAGTGATTCATGAGTTATATGGGAGGGATTTGATCGGGTATTGGGACATTTTTTTTGAGTTTTGAGAAAATTTTGGTAGTCCATAATTTTTTTTCCAAGAATCAACTTGAGCATATAGGTTAGGTTATTACCCCAACTTTTGCATCTTGTTGTCTTTTTCCTCTGCTATAGGATCGATCCCATCAAGTTGTGGCACAGAACCATCATATTTTCTTTAGAAGTGTTGCAACTTGGTGGTAGAGCTTACCAGAACATGGATGCCCTAGGTAGGTCCTGGTTGCATTATGGTGTCCATGTCGTCTCTAAAACATTGCAGGCTTGGGAGTCCTTATAGTCTTTCTTGAATATGAGTTTGAGCCTCATTTGCATGATTCTTATTCGCTCTTTGTCTCACCCTCAGGACTCCCAAAAATAAATGGGTCTCCTTTTAAGCCCTTTTCAGACCCTCTAAAAATGAAAAGATTGTTGAGCGATCTTGTGGCCTTTCACACTCGTTAAACTGAAATTTGAAGTCACGTCTGTCTGGTGGTAGTTTACCCCTTTTTCAGTCTGGACGGTCAACTGTACGAACAAAGGTATACTCTATCGAATTTTCGTTCTTTAGAAGAGTACTCTCAGGTATAATTTTATCCCTTTTTCGAGCCTAAGGGACTAAACTTACGAAAACGAAACCCGCACAGAGTCCATAGTTAAGCTCTTTTCAGACTCCCTAAAATTGAAAAGATCGTCGAGTGACCTTATTCTTTCACACTCGTTAAATTGGTCCAGAAGAATATTCCTGACGGAGTCCATAGTTAAGCTTTTTTCAGACTCCTTAAAAGTGAAAAAATAGCTGAGTGATCTTGTCCTTGTCACACTCGTTAAAATGGTTTTGAATCGACCTCTAATTGGTGCTAGTTTATCCCTTTTTCAAACCGACTAGACTATCTTCGAAAAAGGTACCCCAATGGAGTCTCCTTTTATGTTTTTTCAGACTCTCTAAATATGAAAAACCATCGAGCTTACCTTCTTTGGCCTCGTTAAACGTACATTGAAGGATGTTACCATTGTGTGTTTTTTATCAAAATCTGGACCCGGGGTCAAATTTTAGCTCAAAAATCAAAGTTCTCTTAATTTCCTCAAAACGAACAGGAGCGTATCCCACATCGTTGCAAACCCAACGAAACTCATTTCATCTCAAACAGACATTGGTAGCAAGAGATATCGCGATCTGTTTGAATCGTCAAATAGGCAAAAAAAAGGACGCTGATTGTACAGTCCGTACAGGCTGACGTGGCAGAGTCCGTACACTGACATGGTAGAGGTGATGTGGCAGATTCTGATTGGCAGTTGTGGTCGAATCGGAATGCAATACATGGCATCATTTTGGTCAATGGTAATGTGCCACGTGGCCCAGCCATGGGCTGCCATGTGGCACCTCGGTATTGGCTATTGGTTTGTTATTTAAAATTGTATGGGGTCCATGGGGATCGAACCCCGAACCTCCCCACTGGTGTAAAGCCTTAACAAAGCCCACCCGACCAACATACCACTCTTTGTTCCTTGCTATATGAGTGGGTTTATTTACATTTAACTTTGTATTATTTAGAGTTTGGCACAGGGGTCGGGCTGGGGCTTAGCCCTATCCCGTGGTTATAGCACTCATATCACATGACCATAACATGACTCTAATGCAAAGTGTGCGCACGCATTTTGGGTTGTTTACCAAATGGTTAGGACCCACGGTTCTATGTTGTAATGCCATATGACCACATACGTAGCGCGTGCGGTTTTAGTTTGGGTTTTCAAACGGTTAACACATCCGCTTGCCACATGTCATGCCCAGGTTTAACTTTGGTATGGGTGCCTAACTTTGCATTGGGACGTGGCCACATGGCCCCCATGCGCCCAACACCTCCGAGATTTGGGGGCTTAGTTCCCTAACTGCTTGACAAATTGGTGCATTTTGTGGATATGCATGCCAGTGCTGGGTTTAGGCACAGGAAACACCCAGAAGCTAGGTTACTCACACATAGGTGCGTTTTGGTGAACTAGAGATAGCAAGCTTGAAGGAAGAAAACGACAGGAGGCCTGTCTTCTTCATTGTTTGGCCAAATGAGGTGCTGTAAAAGCCCAGCTAGGGGTTTTTGGACGTTCTGAATCCATTGGCACTACTTTCACAGCCATTTGAAGACTTCTTTTGTAGGTTTTTAACCATTGAAGTTTCAGGAAGCTCTAGGGAGCTTGAAGCCCTCATTGTTTGAGGTCTTGCTCAGATGAGCTTATGTTTGTTTTATGTGATTGAATAATCATTTTTGGCTAATTAATATGCTCTGAACATTTCGGGATAGGTTTCAGATCCATTTGAGGACTTTTACAGGTGTTTTTTCCAAAGAGAAGCTCAGGGAAGCTTAAGGCCACATGTAGAAGAGGTCATGCCCAAATGAGCCATGATCAATTTTCAAAGTTTTATTAGTCATTTTTGGGGTTTTTATGTATTCTGAACCCAATGGTACAATCAGTATTTCCATTGGAGTTGATCAACAACTTGTAAAAGAATATTTGACAAACTAATCTCAAAGAGCCTAGTCCATTGAAGGAGGCTCAAGGAGATGTAGCCTAGAGAGGGGTGAACTTCTTTATCATCTTGTTATTGTTGTGAGTTTGATGGGTTATTTACTGCAAGTGATGTTGCTGTGTATATGTTTAAAGAACATATTTAACCTTTTAAAAGAACATTTCCTCACACATGAACATTGAAAAGAAGAAGCATCAACTTAACACATAAATCATCTTGCATATTTTAACACATGAAGCAAGGTCCTGTAAAGTTTATTTTAATGAAGTAAAGGGGCTTGCATAGAATTACAAGTCATCCTTCTATTTTCAAATCAGATGGTATCAGAGCATAGTTTGTGTTGCTCATGTATTTTCCATTGATAGCTTGAGATTTAGTTGTTGGTATTTGTGCAAGTTTTGTGTTGAAGTTTGATATCTTGCAAGGATGGAGGAAGCTTCAAACATTGATAGTTCCCATACATCTTCATTATCCAAGTTCTTTGACAAAGAGATGTTGGAGGAGTTGCTAACCATGAAAGATATGGTACAAGAGTTGTGGGATGATAGATAAGAGAGGATTGCTCTTGAAGAGCAGTTGATGGCCATGAAGGAGGAGAAGCACCAGCTTCTTGGAAAGTTGCATGAGATGGAGAATCAACTCCATGAGGCAAAGGAAACCCTTACCAAATACATGCATGAACATGAGGTATGTAATGTTAGTTTATCTTCAAATTCCTCTCAAGAAGAATGCATTGGTGTTTTTGAAAATCATACAAGAGGAATAGGGTCCAAGTTATTGTTAAAAATGGGATATGAAGGTAAAGGGTTAGGCAAGCATGCACAAGGAATTGTTGAGCCTATTGTTGTTGAAGAGAGACCTAAGTATTGTGGTCTTGGATATGAACAAAGAGATGGAGCAAATTCCAAAGTTGAGGAGACAAGGGAAAAAGTTCCAAGAACAAATTTTGTTTCAAGTTCACCTCTTCAAGAAGGCTATAAAGGTGAAAGTTCAAGAACTTTTGTTGAAAGTTCAATCCCTCCAGCATGAAAGGCTTGTGTTCAAGATGTATGCAAATGTGTGAAACAAGAGAGTTCCGCCAGCCATACGGACAAGAACACTATTTTTGGTCTTCAAAAGAGAGCTTGTAACTCTTCAAATTCACCTCCTCAAAGAGGCGATAAAGGTGAATGTTCAAGGTATAATTCTTCTTATCATTCATTTGCTTTTGATTATGTTAAGCATGATAAATTTGCATGTAAAAATGGAAGAAAAAGTCCATGTACATATTGTGGTTTATATAACCATCATGTTTCAAAATGTTGGAAAAGATTGACCACTTTCAGGAAACTTTCCAAGCAAAGGCAACTTGAAAAGAACATGCAAAAGATTTGCACTCATTGCCAGAAGAGGGGTCATCTCATTGACCAATGTTGGACATTGCATCCAACCACTCATCCACAACACAAGAAGTAGTTGGATAAAAATATTGGCAAGAATGGAAGAGGAGATTCCATCATCGATGTGAGTCAGGATGATTCACAAGAAGACGATTTTCAGTAGAAAAATTCACCATTGAGTTGGCTTGGTAAGAAATGGTTAGATTTCTTGAGTAAGTAAGGCTTGCATTTTTTCTGTTGTAGATGCACATTTCAGCCTTATCTATTCATTTTTGTTGAAGTTTCACAAGTTGCATCAGTGTATCATAACTTGTAAGATGCAAGTTTGCATGTGAATGCATTCTTGTGTTATACAACTTTGTCAGGAGGATGTAAAAGAGGGGTATGATGCTCATTTGTTACAGCCATATATATTTTTAATATTCAGCTCTTACATACCGACATGTTTCGGGTTTATGTACTTATGTTTGTACTGGAAGGAGAGTTGAAGAAGTCATGCACATGCATTTGTTTTTGTATATGTGTAAGAAATGAACCCGGTGATGGTTCATCATGAATGATTCATGATTGATTCATGATTGTGTATCATGTTTGTCAACTTGTCATATTGGGAAGGTTGATATGTTTCAAATGAGTTTCAACTTGTGTCGATGTTGTCTTGACGACTATCTTGTGTCGATCATGTTTTTCGACTTGTGTTTAGTTTATGGTGTTTGTTGGCTTGTAAGTTAATTTTGAGTACACAATGATGCAAGAAAACACCATGTGCTTTGATGAAGTACAAGATGTGATAGTTTGTTTGAAGAGCAAAAGAATTTGTTGGCATCATTTTTCAGTCTTGTATAAATTTGTTTTCAAGATTGATGGTTTTCTTAGCTTGTGACAAGATGTCGCAGGAAAGTTTTTGCAGCCATTGGAGAGCTGATTGTGTTGATGTCAAAGAGTTCACAAGAGGGACTTGATTCTCAGTGGGACATTTGGTAGTCTTCCAAGCACAAAGAGAATAGTGGGTCAGCAGCAGCCAGAGAATAGTGGTTGAGGGACATAGTTAGTTGCAGTGCAAGGCATGTCAAAGTATTCAGGTGATTGTCGAAAAGAATTTTCAAGTAGAATCAGTTGATATAACTTGAAAGCAGAAGAGTATTGAATCTCAGACAGATAATCATAAGCTTTTGTGGGTCCAAAAGCCTTTCAGTGGGAAGGTGTGATCAAAATCTGGACCCGGGGTCAAATTTTAGCTCAAAAATCAAATTTCTTGGAATTGCCTCAAAACAAATAGGAGCGTAGCCCTAGTCGTTGCGAACTCAACGCAACTCGTTTCGTCTTAAACGGATGTTGGGAGAAAGAGATATCACAATCTGTTAGAATCGTCAAACAGGCAAAAAAAAGGATGCTGACTGTACAGTCCATATAGGCTGATGTGGCAGAGTCCGTATGCTGACATGGTAGAGGTGATGTGGCATATTCGGATTGGTAGTTGTGTTTGAATCAGAATGTGACACGTGGCATCATTTTGGTCAATGGTAAGGTGCCATGTGGCCTAGTCATGGGCTGCCATGTGGCACCCCGGTATTGGCTATTGGTTTGTTATTTAAAATTGTATGGGGTTCGTGGGGGTTGAACCCCGAACCTCCCCACTAGTGTAAAGCCTTAACAAAGCCCGCCCAACCAACATACCACTCTTTGTTCCTTGCTATATGAGTGGGTTTATTTACATTTAACTTTGTATTGTTTAGAGTTTGGTGCGGGGGTCGGGCTGGGGCTTAGCCCCAACCCATGGTTATAGCACTCATATCACATGACCATAACATGACTCTAATGCAAAGTGCGTGCGCACGTTTTAGGTTGTTTACCAAACGGTTAAGACCCACGGTTCTATGTTGTAATGCCATATGACCACATACAGAGCACGCATGGTTTTAGTTTGGGTTTTCAAACAGTTAACACATCCGCCCACCACATGTCATGCCCAGGTTTAACTTTGGTACGGGTGCCTAACTTTGCGCTGGGACGTGGCCACATGGCCCCCATGCACCCAACACCTCCGGGATTTGGGGGCTTAGTTCCCTAACTGTTTGACAAATTGGTGCATTTTGTGGAGATGCACGTGGGTGCTAGGTTTAGGCACGGGAAACGCCCAGAAGCTAGGTTACTCACACACAGGTGCGTTTTGGCGAACCAGAGACAACAATCTTGAAGGAAGAAAATGGCAGGAGGCCTATCTTCTTCATTTTTTGGCCAAATGAGGTGCTGTAAAAGCCCAGCTAGGGGTTTTTGGACATTTTGAATCCATTGGCACTACTTTCATAGCCATTTGAGGACTTCTTTTGCAATTTTTTAACCATTGAAGTTTCAGGAAGCTCTAGGGATCTTGAAGCCCTCATTGTTTGAGGTCTTGCTTAGATGAGCCTATGTTTGTTTTCTGTGATTGAATAATCATTTTTGGCTAATTAATATGCTTTGAACATTTTGGGATAGGTTTCAGATCCATTTGAGGACTTTTACAGGTGTTTTTGCTAAAGAGAATCTTAGGGAAGCATAAGGCCACATGTAGAAGAGGTCATGCCCAAATGAGCCATGATCAGTTTTCAGAGTTTTATTAGTCATTTTTGGGGTTTTTATGTATTCTGAACCCAATGGTACAATCATTATTTCCATTGGAGTTGAGAAGCATCTTGTAAAATAATATTTGACAAACTAATCCCAAAGAGCCTAGTCCATTGAAGGAGGCTCAAGGAGATGTAGCCTAGAGAGGGGTGAACTCCTTTATCATCTTGTTATTGTTGTGAGTTTGATGGGTTATTTGCTGCAAGTGATGTTGTTGTGTATATGTTTAAAGCACATATTTAACATTTTAAAAGAACATTTTCTCACACATGAACATTGAAAAGAAGAAGCATGAACTTAACACATAAATCATCTTGCATATTTTAACAAATGAAGCAAGGTCTTGTAAAGTTTATTTTAATGAAGTAGAGGGATCTTGCATAGCACTACAAGTCAGCCTTCTATTTTTAGATCAGTTTTATCAACCGCATTTGGATACCTTATCCAACAACCTTGTGACGGTTTGCTTCTGTGTCTTAACACCTTTGGCCGCCGGAGGATTTTTCCCGAGTATCATTTTCCAGAACATCAGTCTTGTCCTTGTGCCTTGAGCTTGTATGTTTTCAATACTCATTCCTCCATTGTAACGTAATATTCCTTTATTCTTTTTCCAAAATTATCAAAAAGAACAAAAAAATCAAATATACCCCAAAAAGAGGATGGGAAAAGTATTTTCTTTATTGGTAGCATAATGAGTCGCCCTTGGATAAAGCACATTTGTCCATTTGATCATCAGAATATAGGATGTAGTACAACCTTAGGAATCTTTTCTCACTATATAGAGTTGTGTCCTCCACCGTTTGGTTATTCTTCCAAACATATGGAGAGTTTTCATTGCCTCCTGCTTCGTAGACTTATGATTAACATACATGCTGCCTGAGTCTCATTATTTGTCGTGATACTATCCAAGGGAAGTTTGTCACCAAGCCTGAGTTGACCCTTCTGCATTATGTCTCTTGTCCTCATGCCTAGCCATCCTTAACACCCAATCAAGTCCTTGTTCGAAATCATTGAAGCCTTTAGTCTGATCATCAATATTATCACATCAATGATCAACGAGCTGTCAAAGACCTCTGGGTAGTGAAGTCATACACTCATATTACACTCCTACCTGAGTTTTGAAGATTTTGAATTTGTTTCTCAAGCTCTGAAGATCTCATCTCTAGCCATTAAGCTGAATCAACTTTTGGAAGATGGATACTCTATATGTATATCTTTCTGATTTTGAGATGTAGATCCATTGTGTATTGTTCACGGCTATTCTTTATAGTTATTTGACATGGATCTATAGTGCATTTGATTGGTAGCCATGGTTCTATTTTATCCCGAGCATGGGTATGCCCACCTCGGTGAGACATTTGTTATTTTGCAGATGACACCTCATGGTTCCTGATCCTTGGGCTCAATTGTTTGGCACATCAGTAAATATTGGTAATGTATTTCGACCATCAGATGCTTTTCTGACCTCACACATTAGGGGGCATCTGTTATAACCCTAAATTTCACCACACATGCTTACCTGGCATCAGGCCAACTCATATCCCTTCTTTCCCAAAACTCTGTTGAACAACTCTTCGAAAATCCTCTTGTGTAAAGGCCCACGCGCCCTAACCTATTACTGCATGTGTGTACATGTTGGCTGACTCACAACAGCCCGCGTGTACCTACAAAAAGTTGCCGACGGAACAAAAAGCTATGGGTGAGTTAACTAAAAACTTCCAGCCATGCATGGACGAGGAGGGTTCATCCAAAAACCTAACTCCTTCTAGCCTATAAAATAAGGTGTAGGGGTACCATTTGGAGGAGGAAAAAATATAGCAAAGAAACTCTGCCCATTTACGTATTCCATTGTCCCAACCCTTTAGCCTTTCTTAATGCCAAAGGAAATTTAAAGCAAAGCAGTTGAAGGACAGAAGAAGAGAAGCCCAGGATCAGGTTCAAGGAGCAGTGGCCAGTCTCAACTTTTGTAAGTTGACTCATTTTAAGTAATAAAGAGATTTCTTTTCCCGTCCCAATTCATGAAATTTCTATGGTTTGGTTAGTTTATGTTTGATTTCTAACCCGTTAGTATAGAAGTAGCATGCATGCATAGTTGTTGTTTGTCTTGAATGCATGTCATCTTTGGAAGGAGAATTGAGAACAAGTAATCAAGCACAATGGATGATCGACATCAAACGCTAGTAACAAGGTAGGTGGATCTTTCCATGCATTTACTAAGAAAAGGGGATTTAAATCTAGGGATGTAGGTAGAAAGTAATTTCTATTCGGTCAAATCTGCATGCAAAGTCTAAACTCTATTTGCTAGTCCATAGGGTGTTTTTCCCAACAACAGGTACTCATGATGTAATGGAGGCCGATGTGATGAGGCATCACCTACAAAATAAAAAAATACAAAATTTAAATGGTCATTTTTTAAATATCATTGAACTAGTTCAATAATATTAAAAAAAACACCTACAATGCCATTATTTACCTAGTGCACTAGTAGGCACTGTTGGAATGGTTTCCCCCACATGATCCTCTTCAAATGTATCAGCCTCAAGTAAAACTTTCTCTACCATTGAGACTACAAAATTTATAAGGACGATCATAAACGTATAAGTAAAAAAAAATAGAAGTACAAAATGTATAACTACAAAATTATTAAGTATATGATTAAAATACAGCCATATTATCGTCATGTGCTAGCTCGGTTGTAGCACCATTGTGGGGATGCACTCCCATGGAAAATTGAGACTGCATGGGAGAACCATATTATGGTTTCAAACTGCTATCAGTGCATTGCTCTTCGATACTAGTGCGTTCGTTGACAATGTTTCTCCCCTGATTAAAACAAAGTTGTAAATATTAATAATATCCAACATGATTAAATTTTATATACCTTATCCTACAAAGTGGTTCTTGGTATCTTCCCCAAGCTTTTTTGGTGTTCAACTACATCTTTATAGCCATACTTGTAACCAAGATGGAGGTCTTCCTCCGTGGTTTCAGTACCAAACTCGTCAGACTTCATTGCATAAGAGTATGTATTTTTAATGTTATTTGTTGCAATTACCTAAAAAATTTAAGGCGATACAAATAAGATATTTAGGTACTTGCAATTCCTTATTGTAACTTCAAGTAGTCTCCCTAGACTAACCATTGATGGCCATATTTGGAAAGCCTTGCATTTGTTTCCTTTGACGTGTCAGTCAACTTATCATAAAAAAATTCATGTATATTAATATATACCACAGTTTTATTTACATCTAAATTGAAGCTATTGAATTGAAATTCTAATTTACCTTCTAGGACCAGAGGGTATTTTTCCTTCATCTGTCAATTTCTTCTCTTTTGCATCCTCATTGAGGTCCTTCCACTCCATCTCTGGAATCATCATAGGACGCTCATATCTATATTTTTATTTCAAGTGTTTCATATATGTTTCTCGCTTATATTTTAAATATTGCCTAGTTGTGGCAGTGGCCAAGGTCTTATTAAATGTGTCTACAACAAAAATGCTTTCGAGATAATTCATCAATTCTTTTTTGAGGTTGGAATTCTGGGGATTCCACCTCTCCCGTATGGTGGGCCCAAAAATCATAAATGCCTTATTCTCCAAGTACCTATAGAAATCTTTATTCCCTACACACAAAACGATTATATGATTATTAATTGAAAAATAATAATTTAGATCATTTATGTTTATCTAAATAGAGAACATGAAACAATTAAAATTTTAAAAATTACCCAGGACTTTAACTCGCTTTAATGGAATCCCTTCCTAATTTACCATAAATGTTCCCTTAAGGGTTCCTGTTCTAGTCACACTTCTTGATTTAGGAAAAGAAACCATATAGTTTGTCAAATCATCAACCTCATCTTCGTCACCACCTCTAGAGCCTACCTGTGTGGACGCTTCATCGATGTGTGTTTCGTGGCTCCCAACTAATGGTGAGAAAGGTGGAGATCTGAATAACTGCATCCTAGAAGTTATACGAGGGCTTGCATCGGGACCCTGTGGCATCTATGCAGTGCCACTACTACCGACACCATGCATGTCAATGTCAAAAGGATAAAAAAATATATAGATAAGAAAGAAAACGTTTTTTCGTTTAGATAATGTAAAAGTTAAAAATCAATCTTTCATAATTGATCTTATGAAATAAAAATAAAACCACTTGAAATTATGGTTATTACCTTATATGTATTAAGCCTTGTCATAACTTCTTTGATCCTTTCTTATACCTCACGAGTTTGATCTAGAATGTATAACAAGTGAGCTAGTTCCTTGTTTTCTTTATTGATCTTTTTTCTAATTAAAACCATAGGGTCTGTGGATTCATACAAATCCATTTCTCTGAGCGAATCATCATCAACATCATGTTCTGAGGATGCTTTTGATTTACCATGATCATCATGTCACATTCAAGTAAAATTAGAACCATGATCATTATCATGAGAAATAAATTCAAATTTATGAAAAATCCTCCCTCTTTATTGACATCCATGGAAAAATGTTATTGTTCATAACAAAAATAGGACACACTGAGTAAACATACCGAAGCTCTCCAAATGGATTAACACTGTAAAGAACATAATGAAAATCATAAAATATAAGATTCATTGCTTACATGTTGGGTAAATTAGTATACATATTGCCTCCATAATAGAAACATTTGTATCTATTCAATTCAAATTGTAATCAATCAATAACTCTTCCCATACAACTATTGATTTTATTGCACATACAAATACATGATTTCCTTCACGCCCCTCAAATACGAAATTTGGTTGCTTATTTGTGGTCCTAGGTCATGTACTGTTTATAAAGCCTACAATATTCCCTGTTGCTTTTGGCCTTCCGTCAATATAGATAGTTTCTCCTTTATTTTGATCATTGTCTTTTAGTTGTATATAATTTGCAACCAAACCATATCTTCGCATACTTTTTGTATATTTAACTATTCGTATCCAATATTTGTAGATATAACAGGGTCTGATGTACTCCATCAATTCATTTAATATATCGTAACAAACCTTTATGCCATCCATGGAAAATATACCTAAACCATGTAATGACGATGGAGCAATATGGTATATCCTTTCGTTTACACAAAAATCAGTGTTTATTTCAGGAAGATCCTTGGGTACCCATCGTTTCATTATATGTTTGTACCTCAAGGGAACCTCGATGTCGTTTATTCTCTCATGATCATAAGAACATTATCCCCCTTTCAAAACAAAAAATTCCATGCATCTATGGAATTTTCTTCTGATCTTCTCACCTCTAGTTGATCTCCGCCTATTAGACATACTAGATGTCTTGATTTCCTCTATTCTACATGAACTCCCCTCACTCAATGAAGATAGATCTGAAAAAAACATGTTTGCTTGTACGTCCTATAACACCATATATGGTAGAAAATGACTTTCATATCTAGTTTATGCATGAAACGATTTCCCTAGAATGTTGAAACTTGTGGCATAAGCTTGATATATTTTCTCATAAATTGCCTAGTGGATTAAGGTTGTTAAGAAGTGAAATATCATCTATTGTTTCTATTGTTTTATTATATTTCATATCATCCCTAAGGATTTAAATTATTAGAGACTATATCTGGGAAACTCCAGGAAAGAGGTTAAATTTATGAAGTTCAAGACACCAAGTTTCTAATTTAGAATTTTCGCTGAATTTGTAATTGAACTTTTTACATAAAAAATAGTTTTCTAGAGTCAATTAAATAAACAAAAAATTCTACTAGAACCCAAAAAGATAATGGTTGTGTTGGATTGATGCCAATGTGGCATCATCAGGTATAGTGTTGGGTGGTATAAGAATGTGTCTACACAACTAAGTTTTGGAGGTGAATTTTGATTTCTTGGGATTAGTTAAATTATTCCATTGGTGCTTGACATTTATTTGTTGAGAAAAACTAGTGCATTTCTTGTATATATTGTTGAACCCTAGTAAGAAGTCCAATGGAAATTTCAATGTCTATAAGCAACGTATGATTACCAGATTCCAAGGCAATGGATTGTTATGATTGGTCATATGAAAGGGTAGGAGAAACTATGATGATGAGAATGGGAAAGATTTTTTTCACTCAAAGAATAGAGAGGTTATGATGTTAATAAAGTTGTCCGTAACAAATGATAAGTTGCTACAAGTCCAATATTTGGTAGTGGTTACCTTGAAGAGTTTATCTCCTTTTGAAAATTTTGTTGAAACTTTAAATGTCACCAAGGAGATTACTAACATTACATTTAAGTTGTGTAGACAATTATTAAAAAAGGAGAGATTCATTAAATATTTTATAAGCAGTAGCAAAGCATCCAAAAGTGCCTTTACAGTAAAGAGTAAGGACAAAGGAAAGCAGAAACTAAAGAGAAACAAAATCATCTATGGCAAACCTAAGGGTTCAAGGAGATCTACTAAGAACTCAAAGTGTTTTTCCAATGGGATAAATCATATACTTCACACCATTGAATTGGTACCACGCCAATCACTACCTTGTTAGGGCCTTTGATATCAAAGCTAGATATAATTGGTCACTTCCCGATGAAATGTTGGGACCTATGGATGCCATTATCACCATATTGATCTTTGTGGTTTCTTTATAGTGTAGCTAGCCAGTGACACCGTGTACTTGGTACTCAAATCAAGAAACACAATTTGACAATGCACCTATAAATTCTAAAATATGGATCAATACATATCCATGTACTTGGCACTCAAATTCTCAATTTCAAGACACTAAGTTTCTAATTTAGAATTTCAGCAGAATTTTTAATTGAAATTTTACACAAAAATATGGATAAAGACTTCTTCATGTAAAGGCTTTGATTGATTAAAGATAATAATAATGATGTTAATAGTATGATATATCACTAGAATTTGAAGTTGCAAAAAGAAAATATTAGAATTGAATGATGGCGTAAAATGGCTTCTAAGGAGATTACAAGGATGAGAAGACCATGTCTAATATTTAGGCCCTATTTAAAGAATACAACAAATTGTTTATGTAGCTTTTTATTGATATGAAAGGGATTCAAGAAGATTTTGGGGAGATGAGGATACAGTTGTGGTAAGATGCTAATATTGTTAACCATCAAACCTATCATCTTAATCCCGGGGTTAAGGAGAAGGTAGAGAAAGAATTTGACATAATATTATAAATACGATTAATATTCCGAGTAGATGAATCCAATTATATCATTCCTATTGTTATTCATAGCAATAAGGACTTTCGTGACATTAAGGTTTGTGTGGAATGTATAATCTTAATCTCTACTTGTGTATGATACTTTTCCCACTCCTTTTAGTGATGAGGTGATTGATCAAGATGTAGGAAAAGAGGATTATTCCTTTATACAAATCAATTTTCTTTGAAATATTTGGTAAATAAGCTTATTCTAGAGGGTTATATTTGTAGGTGGTTGATCTTCTTTCAATAATTCTCCTTTGAATTTCTGGTTAAACCTTGTAAACATATTATAAGGATTGATCACCTCTTTAGGGTCGAGTCAAGAGAACCAAGTGGTGCATTGAATGATAATGTTCCAGATACAAACTATTAAAAGTAGAGGCTATCTAGAACTATATAGAGGAGACTGCTTTGTTTCTAACTACTAGTATTTCTCCTAAAGATTATTCGACAACTCAAAAGCATCAGTTAGTGGTTAGAGCTGCAAATTATCATTTAATCGTAAAACAATTATAAAAATTGAGTATTGATGGTATTATTTAGATATGTGTGATGGATCATTAAAGGAATGATATTCTATGGGAATGTCATCAAAGAGTTGCAAGAGGGAATGTTGGAGGAAAATTAATAGATCACAATATTATCCAAGCTAGTCTTAGGTGGCCAACCATATTTAAGGGCTCTAAGGAGTATGCTAGAACTTATGATCTCTATAAAAAAATAATTAAACCTTATAAGAGAGATGAACTACCCTTGAATCCAGTAAGGGATATAGAACCTTCTAAGAAATGAGATATTGACTTTGTGGGATATATTAAACCTCCTACTCTCCAATTCTAAATCTTGATATATAATTACTACAACTGATTATCTCACTAAATGGGAAAAATTTGCACCTACATAGGATTTTATGATTGATGATCTAGCCAAATTTATTTTTGAGAATTTTATTAGAAGGTTTGGTTGCCCAAGGAATCTGACCAGTGACCGAGGTAGGAATGTTAAGCCCTAAATAGTGGCACATTACCCCTTAATTGGGGAATATTACATTAGTAATGTTATTTTATTTATGTTGGTTGGGGTCCATTAGTTGTAATTGTACCTCCTAGTCTCCTATATATACCAAGGAGACATTTTCATTTGGAATAATCTTGTACTTGGACATTCATGTGGTGTATAAGGAGGTTTCCCCCTCGAAGAGGCTTATTATATGAAATTATATTTTTTTCAAGGTGTTGAGTACTTATTCTGATGTTTTTCTATGCTATATTGATATTTGGTTCTTAACATATGGTATCAGAGCTCAAGGTCTTGGTGTTTCACTGCTACATCTCAGCCACCTTGGAATATTCGCTATAATTTGTTTTCTACAATGTTTTAGAAGGAACCCCTTGGGGGATATTTAGTAGATGGATCAAGGTACGTTGGGTTAAAATTTCATCTCCTAAGGCCTTACACTTTCGGAGATACATCTTGTGAAATATAGGGTTCTGGAATTATACTGAATTGAGTCATTGCAGAAGTTTCTCTATAAAATATTTCCTGTAATGTTTCAAACCCTGAAATATGGAGGTTATTCATAGAAATTAGTAAGGTATCTATGATAAAAATTTCAGCTTCTAGGTCATCTTACATTTCTAGATACACCCTGTGAAATATAGGGTATCTGACTAGTCCTATTGACTAGTCTCAAGCAGGTGTTCCAGGTAGAACAATCATAACTTGTTTCTAGAGTATCCAAATTGAGCGAGACTGGTCGCATTGGATAGTGGATAGTCCATAGTATTTCTGGTACAAGTTTCAAAATTTTATATCAATTATTTTATGTGGGGAAAACTATACAAGTGAGATCTCCTAGAAAGGAAAAAAAGCATTAAGTTGTGGGGAAGTTACCATAAATTTGACTTGGAGAATCCAATTTTGATCATACGTGTGGCATTGCAGAGAAGAAATATTAGAGAACTACAAAAAATAAATTTCCATACCTAGAAGGGTTGAAACTTTGGAGATACAACAGAATAAAGATTATCTAGCATAACCACCTCAAAATCAAGGTTTAAAAGTTATACTTGGCCAACATGCCACCAAAAAAGGGAACTTATACACCAAATAAGCCTGTAGACAGTCTTACTTGGACTCTTGATGAAGGTGAAGAAATGCATAGAGACATAAATGAATTACAAAAGAAGACAGTGACAAAAGATGAACTACAAGGGATGATGGACTCAACTGAAGCTAAATTGGAGGCAATAATGGATACTAAGATGGATGGTTTAAAAAGGGAGATCATGGAAGGATTGAAAAATTTCCTAATAGAGAGGATACTTGAAAGTGAAAATGTATCCCATGAAATTCATGATGAGGACACAAGGAAGATGAATCAAGAATGGAGAAACTCCAACTTTGGGTTGAATACCAACCACATTCCTAATATAAATATGAGGAATTTTTATGGCAAGGACCCAATCACATGGATACTTCAGATGGAGGTATTCTTTGATCTACATAATGTGCCACATACACAAAAGGTACGAATTGCTTCTTTATATTTAGAACCCAATCAATATGTATGGTATCAATGGATTTGTTCTCGCAAATCACTCGTCACATGGACAATTTTCATGAAAGACATGATAGCACACTATGAGGATACAAGGAGCAATACCTTCTATAGAAAATTGATAAATCTCAAGAAAAAGGGTTTAGTTACAGAGCACATTGAGAACTTCCAAAGATTTAATATAAAGGTAACAAATATTCCATATGAGCACTTGATTGATGTATTCATAGGAACTTTAAAGGATAACATTCAACATGAGGTTCTCCTTTGGGAACCCAAATCATTGGAGAATGCATTTACAATGGCAAGAAATGTTGAAAGTAAAAATATGGCTATGGCTACTAGAAGGACCAATCCTAACATCTATCGAGAGAATAATGATCCTTCTTCTAAAACACCTCAACCTACAAGGTTGACACCTCATCAATTGGAGGAAAGAAAAGAAAAAGGTTTATGCTTTAATTGTGTCAGCAAGTACAGTAAGGGACATACGTGTGGTGAGAAGAAATTATTATACATAGATTGTGAAGAGGAAGAGGAACAATAACAAGAACAAGAACCATCTCAAGATGAAAACGTAGAAGTGATTTCTTCTAAAGAGTTGACTCCCACGATATCATGTAATGCATTGGATGGAATTAGCACTCCTCAAACCCTCAAGATCGAAGGATATATAAAAAAGAAAAGGGTAATATTCCTAATTGATTCTGGTAGTACTCATAATTTCATTCACTATAAATTAGCCAAATCTCTCAATTTCTTTGTATATCCAACGCCAGAGTTTCAAGTAATGATTGCAGATGGAGGAATTATCAATTTCTCAGGAAAATGCAATAAGATCAATCTTACTATGGGGGAATATGTAATGAGTAGTCCAATGATTTCTATACCCATGGGTGGTGCTGATGTCATACTAGGAATATGTTAAGAACCAAACATCAATATAGCATGGAAAAACCTCAGGAAAAGTATTCAACGCCTTGAAACTCAGACAATTTCAGATAATAAGCCTCTTCGAGGGGGCAACCTCCTTTTACCCCACTTAAATGTTCAAGTACAAGATGATTCAAAATGAAAATGTCTCCTTGGTATATATAGGAGACTAGGAGGTATAATTACAAATAATGGCCTAAAGCCGACATAATTAAAATAACATTACTAATCTAAATTACAACTAATGGCCTAAAGCCGACATAAATAAAATAGCATTACTAATCTGATATGCCCCAATTAAGGGGTAATGAGCCAATATTAGGGCTTAACATGCCCCTCCCCTTGAGACAAGTGTTGTCCACAACGCTTGAGTAACTTTGGATGCTTCTGTATAAAAGACTCATCTTCCCAAGTGGAATCTTTAGCCGG
>ML788377.1:210188-249495 GCA_009831015.1 Picea engelmannii
CTCTAGCACCAACTAGAAGGAAGCACCAACTCCCTGGTTTCTCTAGCACCAACTAGAAGGAAGCACCAACTCCCTGAGTGTTTCCAGCACCAACTGGATGGAAGCACCAACTTCCAATCATACAGGCACCAACCTGTATGACAAAGAACAAGAGTTCTCCCTTGCACCAACCTACCACCCTAGTTTCTCTGGCTGTAACCAGATGGAAACTACAACTCCCTATGCACAAGCACCCACTTGAACCTATGAGGACAACAATCCTCCCTAGCACCTCCCAACCACCCTGAAATATAAATATTTTCTACTGAAACTTATTACAGTGATATAATGTTCAACAATGGCTTACCAGACTCATCACTGTTCTGTTGCATTTCGTTGCTCTGTTTGCCTCACTGCCTTCCTGCACACCTGACTTGCATTGTCTATTATTTTGCATTTTAAGCTCTCTGCGGCATATCCTTTCAATGCAACATTCCTCTACTGTGCATTTTTACTCCTGCGCTCTGCCTCCTTGCACACCCCTAAATTCTCCTCCACAACGACAACAACAACTCCAATTGCAACAACAACCGCTTCTCTTCTCTGTACTGTGTATATATAGCTTCTGTTCATCTTGTGCATGCAATATTCGCCATTCCTCTGCATGCTCATACCGCGCCAATATCCTCCACATCTCAAGTGCTTCTGCATGATCATCATCGTGACTCTTCAACTTCTCTGGTAGTTCAACCACGCGTTCGGCATCACTGGGTGTTATGCTGAGATTCCTCATCCTCTCTGGCAGTTGAGACTCTTCATCTTCTCTGGCATAGTCGAGCTTATCCTTTCTGTTTCAGTTATAGGCTCCAACCCTCATCCAACTGTCAATTTCCTCCATGAATTGTCTTCATTCCACTGGCAGATTCCTTGTAACTCTTGAGCTCCTCTGGAAATCACACAAAAGTCTCTTCACATCCTTTGGTAGAAACCATCAATGGTTTCTAGCAGTTACACTATGAATATCAACATTAGCCCTCTGATCGTGGTCATTTTCACCTACACCATTGGATTGATTCCATGGGATCTTGCATTCATTTCAGCATTTCGGCATTCGACAATTCTGTGCTGAGTGTCTCAACACTTCTTTTTCGCGATCTCCGAAGTTCCGATACAGAACTTTTTTATACTAGCTCCTTCCCCAATATGACTATGGTCATAACCAAGCACCTATGCAAAAAGCGCTTTTCGCGAATTTACGTTTCGTGGATCTGGAGATGTGGCATCTCGAATTTCCAAGTCGCGATCTCCGAAACCCCCAAATGGAGATTATCTGGACTGACTCCTTCCCTTCTCATGACCATGGGCTGTGACCACAGTCTTATGCATAAGGCGCTTTCGCGATTTCACATTTCGTGAGTCTAGAGATGAGACATCTCAACTCTCCAAGTCGCAATCCCCGATACTCCGAAATGGTGTGGGATCAATGGTCATGATCAGAGCTTGATTCAACGGTTTCGATTGAATCGCAATTTCGCATATCGTGAAATCGGCATTCTTGTTTCATTGTTTACTTGCCTCTCCATGTTGCGATCCCAAAAACTCCGATATGGAGTTAGATCAATGGTCCATATCTGAGCTTGATTCTACGACTGCGATTGAATCACAATTTCTCATATCATGAAATCGACATTCTTGTTGCATTGTTTACTTGCCACTCCATGTTGCGATCCCCGAAACTCCGACATGGACTAGAATCAACGGTCCATATCAAAGCTTGATCTGACAGCTCAGATTACATCGTGATTTTGCATATCATGATATCGGGATTCTTGATGTTAATAATCTTTGACATGTTCAACTCATGATCCTCGAAACTTCAACATGGACTAGGATCAATGGTCCAGATTCAACCTCAATCTGATGGCTCCGATTTAAGTCGCAATTTCACATATCGCGATTACGCCCGCTTCTCCTTGTTATACTTTAAAAGGTGTGTAGGTTCTCCTTGATCCGACAATGGTCGGGTCTTGTGCTTGTTTGAGATATGTCCTCCTATTCAGTTCTCTTCTTGTCTATATTCTGATTTAACAACCCTCATTCTTTCGGGAATTTTGAATGAGATCCAACGATCAGAAATGCTTCTCGGGCCTTCGATCATTTTATCAATGTTGTGTTTCCTTCGATCATTCGATCTTCCTGGACTTATCTTCTATTTGCATATTGATCATCATTGTTGTACTCTATCCATCATCAGTGATGTACTTGCCATCAATGACAAGCATATTCTGCCTGTTAAACATTTTCCAACAAGGAAACTATAATATAAGGTGGCAGACAGTAAGGAATGTGATTCCTCAACCTAAGGATAACAAACAATAGAAAAGTACAGGTGGCCTATACATGTCAAAAGGGAGCAAGCAATTGAGATTAAATTACATTGTTAAGTAACAAATACGAGAGTTTTTATTGATTCATAACTCATCCATGGCTACAAAATTGTAAAGGCTAAGGCATGGGTGCGAGTTATTGACAATGGGATAAGTGATTCTATTGTTGTTGTCCATTACTTTTAATGGTTTTTTAGAGTCTCTTGATCATGTTGGTGATAGTCTCCATGTCTTGTATTGTCTTGTATATTATATTGTTGAGTTTTGATTATTATGATCAACTCTGTTGAAGCCATGTATCTAGTTTTGTTGGAGTTTAATGGAGGTGTACTAGTATTTAAAATTGATCTTCTATGAATATTTCATGTGGATGATGTTTATTTGTTATTAGATATGTATTATATGGTGAAGAATGACCCTTTCTGGGTTTTAATTAGTCATGTCCTTAAAACATAGGATAATTGAAGGTTGGAATAATGGAATTTTTGTTGAAGTAGTTTCAATGGAACATTATGTTATATTACATGTCCTCGCATTATCCTAAGGTTTTGGAAAGGTGTATTGGGTGAGACCTTCATTGTAACAAGGGATTGATATGCCAATACTAGACTACAATGCCTATGTTGAACACTTAAGTTGACCGTATTCTATTTCTCAAGCCAACATATGGTTCAATTGTAAAGACACAATATTGCTAAATGTGAGACCTTTGTAGTATGGAGGATCGATCATACTAGGAGTTGGTAGGGATCTAGTGGAAGGGAAAGTAATTAATACTAATATTTCTATGAGCAATATCTAGAACCCAACAAGAAAACCAAGGTCAAAAGGGTTTTTTTTTTCCATACACTAGTCATCAACATGGCAGAGGTCCAAGTTAGTTTTGTGCTTCAACTCCTTGACTTTTCAGTGAAAGGTGACGATGATGAAGAATAGAATTATAGTTTATGTGAATCCGACTAGAGTGCCAAGAATATAATAAATTTGAAACAATCTTGGTCAAATTCCAAACATCCTTGAAAGGTTGGGATTTGAAATGGTACATGAAGTATGTGCATAGTACCCCTTTATGTATTCTTAGAACCTTTAACAAACTCTAAGAAGCCTTCATCAATGAATTCAAAAATCCTAAGACTAGACAACAAAATTGCATTGAAATTTTGGACCCGTTGATTTCTCTACACAATTCGTCCTGTTATCCCCGATTTCTAGGGATAACTAGGAGATCATGTCTCGAGGTCCATAGGTCCTATACATGGAGTATCGAGAGAAATATTGACTTGAGAATGGCCCTGGAGGGCCCATCCTTTTCTTCTTTCATTAGATTCATATTGTCAGCAGCAACAACATCCATCACCATCGACTTGGTCTTGTATCAGAAAAGGCTCTTGCTCCATGAGGTAATTGTTCCAAGTATCATGGTCTGTATCACTTTTGATCATTATAACCTTTAAATGTATGCATCTGACTTCTTTTATTTCCGACGACTGCTTGGATCTTACATTGACCCACTTGACCATGCTTGGGGAGATTGACTGGGTTCCCTAGCAAGCCTGTACCCATACATTTGGTTTGCCACTGGGGGATTTCTGAAGAGCCATCATCCACTCCCATCATACCACCAATTTTCCATCTTATCTCCCACTCATCTATCCCCTTCCCCTTGTCCAAGCATTAGGATGATTTGTTTGTGGGGTTGCACCTTATCTCGTGGGAAGAAGGGGCTAAAGGCCCTGAAGGTAAAAGCAGTTGCTAAGAGATAAAATCCTAGAAATAAGACCTTGATATGCTTCACCCAAGGATCCCCGAGAAGGCGATAAAATGCCTCTCAACAAGAAACAAGAGGGACCTGAAAAAAATAACAAACAAGACCTAATCAAGAGGATAGGGAGTCTCATCATGAACCAGCCTATTATGTTCATGGGTACCTAACAGCATGACATTGCCACCATCTGGTTACCATGCTAGGGTAGTGAACTTTGGTTGTATGGCCAAGGGAAAGGGGGTCTCATCACGAGCTAGCCTTATCATATCTGTGAAAGTACTTATGGGTAACACTGTTAGCTTTGTTCACCACGCCAAGGCAGTGTACTCTAGTTAGCCCTTGAATAAAAAGAAAAAGAAGAAGAAAAAGAAAATAAAGAAAAGAATAAAGGCAAGAAAGGGCTTGGAAAAAATTGCATCCATGATAGGTACAACTCGCCTTCTACAAAGGCACCCACAGATAATATCATGCATCCTTGGCTTTCACTCTACCCGTATGTCTGCACATCCCTTAAACCACTTCACCTCGTTTACATGGCTTGGATGAACCCCCTTGGAAAATTTCCTTTCCTTATGGATACTAGCCCAATAGGGTATCTTGTCCTTTTTCTTGACCTTGTATTGTAGGTTTTTGTAGAGTCTTTGAGCTATTGAATGATATATCAGGATTTTTATGCATATGTTTGATAATATTAATGATGAAACGTGATTAAAATTGCTATGATCCCTGTGACTAATGAGCCCATAGAGGGCATAGTTTTTGATGTGCAGGACCATGCCCGATGGACAGGTACCACTTGGACTGGTACACATGGGGAGATGATCAGTTTAGACCTCCATGGGGCTGAAGATATCATCATATGGTTGCTAAGATCCCATCAAAGGGGCAAAGATAGGACATTGTTTGACCGAGGCTTTGCACCAGAGAAGAAGAGGATGTTCCATCAGGGGTACTTTGGCTGAGCCAAGCCTAGGGGGATTGATCCACTTGCAGTGGAACATTGGCCCCAAATGACCCAGGATGTCACCAGGAGGCTTGTGACATCATCATGAGCATATGGAAAATGGATAAGGCTATTGGCACATGTGGCAGTTTGGAAGAGCCCAAGGAGGGCTAACGTTTGGCTTCTGGATTCTAAACTGGCCCCAAAAACGCCTAATGTCTCCCTCAGGAGGGCTTGACGTCCCACTTTTTGCTCATTCAGGGTTTTAAAATAACATTTAATGTAGAAACAATATGATTTCGATTTAAATCCTTGTCGGCTAATTTTTATGACCTAAATTTAATTAAAGGTCATTGATACAGTATATATTGAGGAGTTTTATCCTCATTTTGACATAACACACAACTCACTCTCCTAGTGAGATCTGATTTTTGCACCCTACTTGGGTATTTCTTCTCTTTGAGTGAGGTGCACTTGTTGAAGGAAGGCTTTTCTTGGAATTTTTGGCATTTCTCTTGAAGGAAGGTTTACAACTAGGGTTTGCAATGCTATTTCATCATGATATGTAAGTGTTTTTTCTACAAAACTTCTTAATTGAATGGTTGTAGTCTTATATTCTTGCATTTATTATAAGTTTTGATAATCTTAAAACCCTAGGGGAGAAACACACAAGTAGTTCGTTGTCTCATGTCCCCTAAAAGAGAAATATTCAGCCATTGAAGAAGGAAGGAAGAGCCTAGCCATTGCTACACTCTTGTTACTTCTTCCCCTGTGCTAGCCGTGCCTTTTAAAAATCAAGAAGGAGGAGATGTTCTAGGCCAAGGTTATCTACACCTAGGGTCATCTTGCTTCTAGGTTTTGGGGATAGGGACTTGCCTTTGCAACACTCTCCCTCACCTCACTCTCATGTCTTGATTTATCTTTTATGCTAGTCGTTTTTCCAAGATAAACCTAAGGAAGGAGGAAAGAGCACGAGGCCTTGCTTAAGCAACACCAGAGTGAGCCTTTTTCCCTTAGGGCTTTGTTTCTGGGGCCCTACCATTGCAGCACTTCAGAACTCTTCCCTCTAGTCCTTAGCCTTTTCCCTTCAACCCTTGCATCCTCTCTTAATTTGACTCCATTTACCCTTAGGCACTGATCTTAGATCTCCAACGTTGAAGTGGTAGTGGTCAAACAAACTTTCAAACTCTTATAAACTGAAACCCTAACTAAATACTAACCCTAATAAGGCTGATGCCATCCTTGGTTATTCCATCTTGATGCAACATTTTCTCTTTATATGCAATTAGATGGTGTTTTGAAGCATTTATTGAATAAAAGATTGATTGGATACACTGTTTGCTACATCATCTCGATATTTATTGATGAATTGATATTGTTCCATTGCTACATTAATAAACATTGATATCGTCAATATCTATTGTCATAATTGATAATATATTGATATTAGATAGTTCTATGAAGTACTAACCCATTGAATCATAGCCTGCATATATTGTTTTGTTGTTTCTTTATTTAGGACAGGTGTTCTCATTTGGGCCTACACTTCATTATTGGATGATTAGCCAAAATATCTGCTTTTGGTGGTGACCTATGAAGGGGGAACTTTACTTTGAATTTTAAACCTTTGCCTCTTCAAAGCTCCAGGTTACCGGGGATGTATCCCCTGGGGCTAACCTCCCTGAATAGAAAGAACCTCCCCATTGTGGTGACAGTGGGTGGGGTAGTTTCCTGCTACGCCAGTTTGGCCTCTATTTTCTAGCCTTTTGACCTAGCTACAAACTGTGAGATAACATTTTGGCACCGTTGTTGAGGAACACTGAGTCAATTCTCCTCAAACGACAAATCTTTTCGGTAAGCCTTGCCTCAGAGACTTATCTTACAAGCTTACCTGTCGACTCCACTAGGGTGTTTTCCCTTATCCTTTGATAGTTTCAAGTAAATTATCTGGTGACTCCACTAATATTTCTTAGGGTTCCACCTTACTTTCTGTGATATTTCCAAGTTATGTGATCATGGCACACTAGTAACAAATGTATCCGAGTATTGATTTCAAAAGTTTTCAAGGTTACCCAAATTACTTTGATACAAAATGGCTAAATGACTCTCCAACATTTTTGGGCCTCCCAACTCCTAACATCGTAAATTTTTTGGAGTATTTGAGTGAGATCATGTTGGGAGGAGAGGATGCTCTTATAAAAATTTTCTTACTCACTCTGCCATCCTACTTACAAAATCATTTTAATAGTTGTTGCAAGGATATGGGTATATCATCTTTCATACACCTCATCAGTAGGTTTATAGACCTTACTAAGCCAGATTGCCAAATGTATGAAGATGTCCTTCAAAACCTCATGGTAGCCTTAGACCACAAAGTATTCACCACTGAGATTGTAGAATATCTCAGGAAAGCATATCATGATCAATACCAAGAATCCTCTGATATAAGAGACGAGGTTTATGAAGACCATTATCAACCCCTTGAAGAGGAGCAAGACCTCTCCCATAATCCAATAGAATGCAGCAAAGATATAAATAGAGATGTGAATTATGAGGATGAAGCACCAGTAACCGCTCCTCAGTTTGATGAAATGCTCCAAGATCATGTCCCTCCGCACAAGATGAAGAGAATGAGGTGAGTCATTTTCCTTTCCAGATTTTTGATGATGCCTTGTTCTATGACTCAGAGAGTACATAAGTATTGGATGTTTTGACTCCTCCATGTTATGATATTGATACTGACATAGCTGATTTTGACGAGTTCATACATGCTGGGAGACATAGGTGGGATGTGGTTAGTTATGATATGGATCCCATCTATGACATAAAGAGTCATCTCTAAGTGTTTCCTTTGCAATTATCACAACAAGCCCTTGACCAGTGGCAATAGGGAGATGAGATTTTTACTGGCTCTCCACAAACACCCAAGGTTGACCAAGTATAGTATTTGCCTAATGATTTTTAGTCTTACCTTGAGGCCTTTGATGAGTACTCCTACGATCAATTATATTTACCCTATGAAGATGACTATCAACCACCACTATGCTCGGATTTTGATAGGAATAAAAACATTGTTTTCCTGAAGAAGGATTCTCATGACCATTTTTTCCAGCTACTTGTTATTACTTTGTCGTGTTTTTCCATTAAAGGTGTAGTTGGGAAGTATATTTTTAATGTTGAGTTTCCTCTTATGCAAGCCCTAGACTCCAAGGGTTGGTTCGGTACTGCAAGTTTGAGTTAGTGATCCTAGTTTTTCGACTTTCCCTTGATAGATTTCTGGTTGTCTGCTAAATCTTTGTCAATCCCTTCCTTGACTTTAGAGCGTGAGGATGTCCTAGGTAGCCAGTTTCCAAGCCCTTTGAGTCATTTTTCTGAACCTTTCATTTTTCTTGACCCTTTCTTGAAGTGGATTGAATACTTTCCTCAGAGATGGACTTGGAAGGATTTTGTCCCTCCCACCTACCTCCATGAGTTAGACTTTGATATTTTCGATGATATGATATAAATTATAACTCATGACCTTTTTCTGCTTGATTTATCACTATTTTGGTTTATGATGAAGCACAAAAGTAGGTATCATGGGACATTGTTGGATTGGCTTCACTGGTTGTTTGACTACACCAACATCCAGCCAACAGGTAAGTACTTCACTTTATATTCACATTTATGATTTCTTTATTTATATGTCTATATATGATGGTGTGGCATTACCGCCCCATTTTTTTTACTGATGCCCCTATCGAGTTGAGCAGGTCTGCAGGTTATGCCAGAGATGATGAGATTCTCATGCGCTCTATGGTGAGCACATGTCCCCGATTTGGAGCCAGATGTTATCCCCGATTTATAGGGATAACTAGGAGATCATGTCTCAAGTCCCACAGGTCCTAGACATGGAGTACTGAGATAAGGATTGACCTGAGCATGGCTCTGGAGGGCCCATCCTTTTATTATTTCGTCAGATTCGTCTTGTCAACTGCAGCAGCATCCATCACCATCAGCTTGGTCTTGTATCGAAAAAGGCTCTTGCTCCATGAGGTAATTGGTCCAGGTATCATGGTATGTGTCACTTTTGATCATTATAACCTTTAAATGTATGCATCTAACTCCTTTTATTTATGACAATTGCTTGGATCTTAAATTGACCCACTTGACCATGCTTGGGGAGATTGAATGGGTTCCCTAGCAAGCCTGTACCCATAGGTTTGGTTTGCCACTGGGGGATTTCTGAAGATCCATCATCCACTCCCATCATACCACAACTTTTCCATATTATCTCCCACTCATCTGTCCCATTCCCCTTGTCTGGGCATTAGGATGATCTGTTTGTGGGGTTGCACCTTATCTCATGGGAAGAAGGGGCTAAAGGCCTAGAAGGTAAAAGCAGCTGGTAAGAGATAAAATCCTAGAAATAATACCTCGAGATGCTTCACCCAGGGATCCCCAAGAAGGAGATAAAATGCCTCTCAACAAGAAACAAGAGGGACCCGAAAGAAACAATACCTAATCAAGAGGATAGGGGGGTCTCATCACGAGCCATCCTATTATCTTCATGGGTACCTAACAACATGACATTGCCAACATTTGGTTACCATGCTAGGGTAGTGACCTTTGGTTGTATGGCCAAGGGAAGGGGGTCTCATCACAAGCCAGCCTTATCATATCTGTGAAAGTACTTGTGGGTAACACTGTCAGCTCTGGTCACCACGCCAAGGCAGTGTCCTGTAGTTAGCTCTTGAATAAAAATAAAAAGAAGAAGAAAAAGAAAATAAAGAAAAGAATAAAGGCAAGAAAGGGCTTGGAAACAATTGCATCCATGACAGGTACAACTCGCCTTCTACAAAGGCACCCACAGGTAATATCATGCATCCTTGGCTTTCACTCTACCCATATGTCTGGACATCCCTTAAAACACTTCACCTCAGTTACATGACTTGGATGAAACCCCTTGGAAACTTTCCTTTTCTTATGGTTACTAGCCCAATAGGGTATCTTGTCCTTTTTCTTGACCTTGTATTGCAGGTTTTTGTAGAGTCTTTGAGCTATTGAATGATATATCAGGGTTTTTATGCATATGTTTGATAATATTAATGATGAAACATGATTAACATTACTATGATCCCTATGACTAATGAGGCCATGGAGGGCGTAGTTTTTGATGTGCAGGACCATGCCCGACGGACAAGTACCACTTGGATCGGTACACATGGGGAGATGATTAGTTCGGACCTCCATGGGGCTGAAGAGACCATCAGATGGTTGTTGAGACGCCATCAAAGGGGCAAAGATAGGACATTCTTTGACCGAGGCTTTGCACCAGAGAAGAAGAGGATGTTCCATCAGGGGCACTTTGGCTGAGCCAGGCCTAGGGGGATTGACCCATTTGCAGTGGAATATTGGCCCTAGATGACCCAGGACATCACCAGGAGGCTTGTGATGTCATCATGAGCATATGGTAGATGGACAGGGTTGTTGGCATGTGTGGTAGTTTGGAAGATCCCAAGGAGGGCTAATGTTTGGCCTCTGGATGTTGCACTAGCCCCAAAAAGGTCTAACATGTCCCTCAGGAGGGCTTCACGTCTCACTTTTTTTTCATTTAGGGTTTTAAAAGAACATTTAATGTAGAAACAATATGATTTTTATTTAAAGCCTTGTCGGCTAATTTTTATGACCTAAATTTAATTAAAGGTCATTGATACAATATATATTGAGGAGTTTTATCCTCATTTTGACATAACACACAACTCACTCTCCTAGTGAGATCTGATTTTTGCACCCTACTTGGGTATTTCTTCTCTTTGATTGAGGCGCACTTGTTGAAGGAAGGCTTTTCTTGGCATTTTTGGCATTTCTCTTGAAGGAAGGTTTACAACTAGGGTTTGTAATGTTATTTCATCATGGTATGTAAGCGTTTTTTCTACAAAACTTCTTAATTGAATGGTTGTAGTCTTATATTCTTGCATTTATTATAAATTTTTCTAATTTTAAAACCCTAGGGGACAAACACACAAGTAGGTCGTTGTCTCATGTCCCCTAAAAGAGAAATATTTAGCCATTGAAGAAGGAAGGAAGAGCCTAGCCATTGCTACACTCTTGATACTTCTTCCCCTGTGCTAGTTGTGCCTTTTAAAATTCAAGAAGGAGGAGACATCCCAAGCCTAGTTTATCTACACCTAGGGTCGTCCTGCTTCTAGGGTTTGGTGATAGGGCCTTGCCTTTGCAACACTCTCCCTCACCTCACTCTCGTGTCTTGATTTATCTTTTATGCTATCCATTTTTCCAAGATAAACCTAAGGAAGGAGAAAAGAGCATGAGGCCTTGCTTAAGCAACACTGGAGTGAGCCTTTTTCCCCTAGGGTTTTGTTTCTAGGGCCATGCCATTGCAGCACTTCAGAACTCTTCCCTCTAGTCCTTAGCCTTTTCCCTTCAACCCTTGCATCCTCTCTTAATTTGACTCCATTTACCCTTAGGTACTGATCTTAGGTCTCCAATGTTGAAGTGGTAGTGGTCAAACAAAATTTCAAACTCTTATAAACCGAAACCCTAACTAACTACTAACCCTCATAAGGCTGACGTCATCCTTGGTTATTCCATCTTGACGCAATATTTTCTCTTTATATGCAATTAGATGGTGTTTTGAAGCATTTATTGAATAAGAGATTGATTGGATACACTGTTTGCTACATCATCTCGATATTTATTGATGAATTGATATTGTTCCATTGCTACATTAATAAACATTGATCTCATCAATATCTATTGTCATAATTGCTAATATATTGATATGAGATAGTTCTATGAAGTACTAACCCATTGAATCATAGCCTGCATATATTGTTTTGTTGTTGCTTTGTTCCGGACAGGTGTTCTCATTTGGGCCTACACTTCATTATTGGTTTATTAGCCAAAATATTTTCTTTTGGTGGTGACCTATGAAGGGGGAACTTTACTTTGACTTTTATAACTTTTCCTCTTCAAATCTCTAGGTTACCAGGGACGTCTCCCCTGGAGCTAACCTCCCTAAATAGAAAGAACCTCCCCATTGTGGTGACATTGGGTGGGGTAGGTTCTTGTTACGCTAATTTGTCCTCTATTTTCTAGCCTTTTGACCTAGCTACAAATTGTGGATAACAGGTCCCATTTGTAAAAGTTGGTACCTACATGAGGAGGTAAGCTAACAAAAGAAATATTGGTAGGAGGCCCATCGACCCTATTGCGCATCATTGCTTTAGAAATATTTCAGGACAAAACCTAAGAATATTGATTTTAGCGACGTCATTGTTGGTGCTCTAATCAAATTCCCCTTGGCTCTGATCAAATCCTCCTCTCTGACTTGACCTCATGTGTGTTCCCCCCTCTTCGTGCAATGTACCTCCTTTGCATGTCCTCATCTCTTCCCTAACCTCCTCTCCTTATCCTATCTTGCACAACTAGCTACAACCTCATCTCTATTGATCTCACCTCGACCTTCTCCAACTAGATCGCGTGCGAGGTTCTCACCTGATCGACCTTGTCCTCTAGCTAGCTCATGCATGGGGATATCACATGGACCTTCTCCTCCTGTAGCTAGCTTGTGCAGGGATGAAATGGGTCTTTTGTTTTTTTGTTTTCAAATTATGTTTTGTTATTTGTTATTTGTTTTTTTGTTTTTTTTGTTTTTATTATATTATAAATAACATAATATATATATTATAATTTATATATTATATAAGATATATAATTTATTACTTGTGTAGGGAGAGGGATGTATTTAATCAAACATTAACCTATAATAATGTGAAAGATCAAGTAGACATTCTAACATTTCACATACATTCTTAAATTTTTCTTAAAAAAGAACTTTAGATAGAGAGATCTATGAGATGGGGAATTTGAACATGAACATCCCAATCTAGTCTTACACGAGAATTTGGAATGGTTCAATTGGATTGTATTGTCATATAAGAACTTCAAAAATTAATAATTGTAGTCTTAACATTCATGTATACATTCCTACTTTGGATGACTAGCTATTGCATAATAAAGGTAAGAAAAAGGTCAACCATTAGTATTCTAATATTCCATCCACTAAGAAAGGTAATAAAAAGGTCTCTAGTATTACATCCATTAAGAAAGGTAACAAAAAGTTCAATGAGGAGGATGTGGTTATTGGGAACAAAGGTCACAAGGTGTGCATATGTGAGTTCATGGCCTTATAAAGATTCCCACATCGTCATTGAACTAGGGTCCTTTGGCATGAGCTATCACAGTGTTGTCTCCATAATGAGAAATTATATAATGAAGAAAATTATAACATGGGTACTCAATCATACATTATATCCATTAGGAAAGATCCATAATATTTGGAGATCCAATATTGGAGGTATTTTTTCTTTATCCATAAGCCACATGGAGGAAACCTTCTTAATGTAAAAGAATGACCAAGTTGAGGGTTTACCTAAGAGAAAGAGATTCTTAAAGGGGATGATGTTCCCATGAGAGGAGGGTCCTTTAAGGATGTTGATATGTTATATCTACATGTTTCAACCCTCAAATACTAGTCAATAAGGGAGTAACGTTATATGGCATTGAAAGAACTTCAAGACTACCAATTTGTTTGAACAACCATGGATGAGTATAAAAATCCTCGATTCTATCAAGATTCTAGGGTTACTTCAACCCTTACACTACTGAATCAAATATGGGAGGAGATATTAATGTATTTCATAATAGTATTACCAAAATTAGAAGATAAGGATCCAATTTGTTTGGTTGGGGATAGACTCAAAAAATTATGGAACTCAAAGTTCATATACTACAAGCCAAGTGGAAAACATTTTCATGAATGAAATTCATAGGATTTGTGGATTTGCTAAGGTAATAGGAAGTTAGAAAGATCCAAAATTCATAAGAAAATTTCGGAAGGGTTTATGGGATATAATAGGAACAAAATTATCCATGACTTCAAGATATCATCCACAAACAAATGGTCGAACTAAAATATTTAAGTAATGTTTCAAGGATTATCTTCATTGCTATTCTTCAAGGAAAAAAAAAATCAATGGGTTAAGTGTATTCCTCTAGAAAAATGGTGGTATAATATGACCTATCACATAGCTATTAGTATGTATCCATTTCAATGTCTTTGTTGATATCCATATCCTAGTAATGCATCTTATCTTGAAGGCCATATCAAAGTATAGGTAGTAAACTCATGTATTGAGAAGACTTGAGAAAATTTTCAAATAATTAAATAAACCCTTCAAATGTCCTAGAATATGATGAAGTAGAAAGTAGATCAACATTGTAGTGAAATAAAATTTGAGGTGGGGGATTGGTTATATATGTGGCTCCAACCATATAAGTAATTTGATATCAAACAAAAGAACAATAAAAAAACTAGCTCCAGAATTTTATAGACTCTACAAGATCCTTTGCAAGATCATAGAAGTGGCTTATGAGTTAGATTTTCCTTACTAAAGTATTCATAAGGTTTTCCATTTTGGATGGACTATTGTAGTATAGATTAAACTTACAAGACTAGATGAAGAAGGAACATTGATTCCTAAACTAGAAGAATTTATAGGTTTATGATTTCTTTATCTTCAAAATAGAAAAATTACAGAGTACCTAATCAAGTGGAAGAACATGGATCTAGAAGGAGATGCGTGGGAAAATGAGAAATTCATGAAGAAAAATGATCCATCAAAATCTTTGAGGAAAAATATTTTTAAAGCGAGGGACTATGTGAGGGTTCTAACCCACATTCACTATTATGATATTAGTTATAGTTAGGTCAACATAGTGTGTACGATACATCATGCCACCTTTATCTCCTATTTATAAATCCAGGAGACCTATTTGAGTATTTGACTCATATTTTGCATTTGAACATCTTGTAATTGGAGTCTATTCTCTCAAAGTGTCTTTTTATTTACTCATTCACTTATTCTAGGTGCGACATTACTAAAATTGGTGTCAATTGATGTCAAATGGGTTATTTGGTACATAATAGTGTGCTCATTATGGAGGATAGAGAAGGAGATATTCTTGTGTACTTTTGGGATGTTTACTAGTTTTAAGGCTAGCTTGTTGATGATCTTTGGTGGAGTGACTAGCTTTTGTTAGGAGTAATTCTTGGATAGGGGGAGTTTGTAGCTAGGGTTGGAGAGATTTACGTGTACCATTTTGGATTGATTTTTTGGTATGTATGTGTGATTCATATTGTGTGTGTGTGTGTGTGTGAATTATTCAAGCTATCCAAATTTTGTGTAATTGTAGATTCAATTTTTTTAGCTTTTTGTTATATCCATGATTGAATAGATTCTAGTGTTGGTTATGCATGATGATTTGACATAACATTGAGATAAAAATTTTAAGTAATTTAATACATATCTAGAATATAAATAAGAATATATATATTTTTAATCATATTCTATAATAAATCATTTTTAGATCTATTATATGTTTGGAGTGTTCCCTAGGGGATAAAAATTTGTGGTATTGAAATGCACTTAATTAATATTTATATTCTTGGGATGCCTTGTGAATTGGGTTGAAGAGAAGAAAAGTATTTTCTAATGTAAATTAATATTTCAGAGTTATCCCCAAGCTCAAATTTCCATTGATCCAGTCGAACCAGGGGGGTTTTGTAGTTGAAAAAAAATGATGGAATCCCTAAGGTACGTATTTTTTCTTGGATGAGTATAAAAAATCCTATAATTTGTGAGTACACCCATCACAAATTTCTTCCACCGAACCTGCATAATACTTAAGGATCTCATAACACCCATAACGATACTTAAGGATGTTTGATGTCCTTGCATAATACTTAAGGAGGGTTTGATTATTGAATTACCAAGTCAATTTGATGTCACACAAGCTTCAATTCACCCACCAAAAATTTCATGCACCGACCTCGCATAGTGAGCAATGAATAGGGCCAACATTGAAATTTCTTCAATATGTGCTTGTATGCATCGCAATTTGACATGGTTATACTAGACACATGCCTTCATGGTATGGGAGGGTGTTAAGACTCAAGGATGTATGATGTCCCAACATAATAATTAAGGAGGGTTTGATTATTAAATTACCAAGTCGAGTTGATGTCATAGAAGCTTCAATTCACCCACCACAAATGTCATGCACCGACCCCACATAGTGAGCAGTGAATGGGGCCAATGTTGAAATTTTTTCAATATGTTCTTGTATGCATCAAAATTCGACATGGTTAGACTAGACACATGGTTTGATGGTATGGGATGGTTTCAAGACACAAGGATGTATGATGTCCCCACATAATATTTGAGATATTTTCATCAATGTTCATCATGTTTCACCTCTCGTTGTCATCATTTGTCATTCCCTTCTATAGAATCGTTGTCAGAACTATCTTGAAATTTGACATGGAACATCCAATACACCCATAGCAAATTTATTCCACTGAACCCACATAATACTTAAGGATATCATAACACCCATCACAATACTTAAGGATTTTTTATGTACCTGCATAATACTTAAGAATAATTTGATTATTGAATTACCAAGTCAAGTTGGCAGAAGCTTCAATTCACCCACCACAAATGTCATGCACAGAATCCGCATAGTGAGAAGTGAACGGGGCCAACATTGAAATTTCTCCAATATGTGCCTATATGCATCGAAATTCAACATGGTTAGACTAGACACATGCCTTGATGGTATGTGAAGGTTTCAAGACTCAAGGATGTATGATTTCCCCACATAATCTTTGATATCGTCCACATTTGCATCAACACTCATCATGTTGCACCTCATATTGTCATCATTTGTCATTCCCTTCTATAGAATTGTTGTCGTAACTATCGTGAACTTTGACATGGAACTTCCAATACACCCATCAAAAATTTATTCCACCGAACCTGCATAATACTTATGGATATCATAACACCCATCATGATACTTAAGGATGTTTGATGTCCATGCATAATACTTAAGGAGGGTTTGATTATTGAATTACTAATTTGATTTGATGCCGCAAAAGCTTCAATTCACCCACCACAAATGTCATGCACTGACCCCACATAGTGATAAGTGAATGGGGCCAACGTTTGAATTTATTTAACATGTGCCTTTATGCATCGAAATTTGACATGGTTAGTCTATACACATGCCTTGATGGTATGGGAGGGTTTCAAGACTCAAGGATGTATGATGTACTCACACTATCTTTCATATCGTCCAAATTTTCATCAACGTTCATCATGTTGCACCTCTCATTGTCATCATTCGCCATTCCCTTCTATAGAATCGTTGTCAAAACAATCTTTAAATTTGACATGGAACTTCCAATACACCCACAATAAATTTCTTCCACCGAACCCGCATAATACTTAAGGATCTCATAACACCCATCACGATACTTAAGGATCTTTGATGTCCCCGCATAATACTTAAGGTGGTTTTGATTACTGAATTACCAAGTCGATTTGATGTCGCAGAAGCTTCAATTCACCCATCACAAATGTCATGCACTGACCCCGCATAGTGAGTAGTGAATGGGGTCAACGTTGAAGTTTCTTCAATATTTTTCTGTATGCATCAAAATTTGACATGGTTAGACTAGACACATGCCTTGATGATATGGGAGGGTTTCAAGACTCAAGGATGTATGATGTCCCCACATAATATTTGAGATCGTCCAAATTTTCATCAATGTTCATCATGTTGCACCTCTCATTGTCATCATTTGTCATTCCCTTCTACAAAATTGATGTCAAAATTATCTTGAAATTTGACATGAAACTTCCAATACACCCATCACAAATTTCTTCCACCAAACCCACATAATACTTAAGGATATCATAACACCCATCACGATACTTAAGGATGTTTGATTTCCCCACACAATACTTAAGGAGGGTTTCATTATTTAATTACTAAGTCGAGTTGATGTCACAGAAGCTTGAATTCACCCACCAAAAATGTCATGCACCGGCCCCGCATAGTGAGCAGTGAATGGGCCAAAGTTGAAACTTCTTCAATATGTGCCTGTATGCATTAAAATTCGACATGGTTAGGCTAGAAACATGCCTTGATAGTATGTGAGGGTTTCAAGACTCAAGGATGTATGATGTCCCCACACAATATTTGAGATCATCCACATTTGCATCAACGTTCATCATGATGCACCTCTCCTTGTCATGATTCGTCATTCCCTCCTATAGAACCGATGTTAGAACTATCTTGAAATTTGACATGGAACTTCCAATACAACCATCACAAATTTCTTCCATCGAACCTACATAATACTTAAGGATCTCAGAACACCCATCACAATACTTAAAGATGTTTGATGTCCCCCCATAATACTTAAGGAGGGTTTGATTATTGAATTACCAGGTCAATTTGATGTCATAGAATCTTCAATTCATCCACCACAAATGTCATGCACCGACCCAACATAGTGAGTAGTGAATGGGGACAACATTGAAATTTCTTCAATATGTTCTTGTATGCATCTAAATATGACATGGTTATACTAGACACATGCCTCACGGTATGTGAGGGTTTCAAGAATCAAGGATGTATGATGTCCCCATATAATATTTGAGATCATTCACATTTGCATGAACGTTCATCATGTTGCACCTGTATAGAATCTTTGTCGGAACTATCTTGAAATTTTACATGGAACTTCCATTACACCCATCACAAATTTCTTCCACTGAACCCGCATAATACTTAAGGATCTCATAACACTCATAACGATAAATAGGTATGTTTGATTCCCCCACATAATACTTAAGTAGGTTTTGATTATTGAATTACCAAGTCGATTTGATGTCGTAGAAGCTTCAATTCACCCACCACAAATGTCATGCACTGACCCCGTATAGTGAGCAATGAATGGGGCCAACATTGAAATTTCTTCAATATGTGTCTGTATGCATCGAAATTTAACATGGTTAGACTAGACACATGACTTGATAGTATGGGAGGGTTTCAAGACTCAAGGATGTATGATGTCCCCACATAATCTTTGATATCATCCACATTTTCATTAATGCTCATCATTTTGCACATCTCATTGTCATCATTCATCATTCCCTTCTATAGAATCATTGTCAGAACTTTCTTGAAATTTGACATGGAACTTCCCTTCTATAGAATTGTTGTCGAAACTTTCCTTGAAATTTCATAGGTCACTGTTTCCCATCATTTACTCTATCCCTAGTACAATGTCTTTTGATAGTTGTTTCCTTTAAAATTCGACCGATCAAAAAATTAAAATGAAATGAGGTTGATATGAGATGGTATATAGAGTGGGTCTGTGAGTGATCTTTGAGTATAAATATGAATGAATGAAATTCTCTTGGTTTCGAGAATAATTTATTCTCTACTAAACAAGGAAAACCACGTTAAGGTGGAAGCTCATATGGCCCCTCCCCCCCCGCTCACATCGCTCTCAATTCCCTAATACCCAATCTATAAAATACAAAACAAACAGAAGAAGCATAGTAATCATGCATAGAAACTACAAAAACAAAAATGAAATAAAACTTAAAAACATGTAATTAACCAACATAAAAAATGATTTAAAGAGAATAATTCATACAAATTAAAATATCTAGTTACGTACCTCATCGACCAATGTGACATTTGTATGATCCTTCTTATTTATCTTCTTCTTGATCATTCAACTCGACATCTGTATCAGCATCCAATTCAAAAACAATGTTGAAAGGATTGATGATATCATCATCATCATCAATGTCAATTTCGAGCATATCTTCATTGATATCATCATCAAGAACTGGCGCATTGTCTCCTATGCCTAGTTCATCTTCTTTGTCTTCTTCATTTGTCGACCCATATTCTTCCTACTCAAGATCTACATCATATTCTTCTTCAGTATCATCTTCTTCATCTACAATAAGCTTTATTGGACTTCCTCTTGGATCATATATAACAACAAATGACCAATCCCTCTTACTTGGAACCTTTGAGTAAAATACTTGTTCACAATGACTTGGAAAAACATAGCGGTCATTTGTTTTTTCAAAAACTGTTGCTTTAATCATTGAAAATCCATTGGAATGTTGAATAACGATTCTTTCCTCATCATGTTCATGCATTTGTAACCTATACCATTTGACATCAAACAAAACTAATTTGAAGGAATTAAAGTCACACTCAATTATATCATTCAAAAACCCATACTATCTATTTTCATATTCCTGAGAATGTTTGTCACTCCTAGACGAAACATTAGTGACCTAGAATAATAGAGTTATCCCACTATCATTTTTTTTTTTGTTTCATCCAACTGTTTGATGCGAAATTTACGACCATTGCACCACATAGCCTTGTGGTGTTTCAACTGCAATATGCCAGACATGTAAAATATGCATTGTCAATTAATAATAAACAAATTTATATAACTTCGAAAGTATAATATGAAAAAAAACACCTACAATCACATGAATATAATATAAAATAACTGAATAAAATGGGTGAATTTTCTTACCTTTCCATCTTTCAAACAATATGCTAAGTCTATTTCCCTCTGCGTAACATCAGAATCTCCATTACGATGAGATTCTCTAACCAATTCAGATAGTTATTTCCATGATAACCTACCTCCATTATGTTCTTTACATCTATCAATCCATACCTTCATCTAGTCAAGATTGTTTTCAATGTATAAATGTAGTTCATTCCAATCTTGAGCAACTGACCGATCAAAAAATCACAATTCACCAATATTAAATATTAGTTATGATCATGGTAAATATTAATAAAAGATGAAAGAATAAATATTAAATGAGTATTATCATATACACAAAAAAAGCAAAAATTTATATTTATTAAAAATATCCACATGAATTTAATTACCTCTCACTTTCTTCATGTAAATTTTCCCAACAATTGCTCCCTTTCAAATATTTTTATGGAGTTCACATCCCAAAGGCAATCCACTGCATGCATAGCTTGCACTGCTAATTTAGGAAGATACTGTCTAATATACACCATGGATTCATATATATATATATATCCCTCCACCATAGAACCCTTAGGATGTGCTCTTTGTCTAACCAAAGCCTTCAATGATTTCAAGTGCCTCTCCACCATCCACATTGACCTTGTGTGTATAGGCCCACACATTTCAATCTCCTCAACTTGGTGTATGAGGTAGTGTTCTTGTGCATTGAAAAATGTTGGAGGTAGATACTTCTGCATTTCACACATTAGTCGAGGAATTTCTCTCTTCCAATACTTTATATCATGTTCATGGATTTCTTTCATTGAAAACCATCTACATATCATGACACAAGAAAATAACTTGTTTCAACAAAACATATAAATACATATTACATGACAAGTAAAACACATGTCATTAAGTACAAGAAAAAATCGATTTTTTTTTTCATATATATTGCAACTACTTACCTCATGTATTTTCCAAGATCATATATAACTTGTTTGACGTTGTTTTCAAATTCGTTTGGGAGAGATAGAGGTAGAACATATTGTAAATATAAAAACGAATCGTCACTTGTTCAAAACTAGACAAAAAAATAAAAATATCAGAAAATGTATAAGATATAAATATGAATACTAAGATGATTAATTACCTTAATGAAGGTATGTCAATCATGTGCTTTTACCCCACCAAATTCACCTTTCGTAGTTAAGATATTCTTTATGTTTGAACAAAAACCTGTGGGAAATTTAATTTTTTGAATGACCTCTTTTACACCATTTCTGTGTTTCTCTGTTAATAACCATGGAAGGTTATTTTGGTATCCATCGTTATTTGATCGTATCAAACTTTTCATTGCATTATTGGATTCCGGAATGTCATTACAAATTTTGACAATTGTTTCTTTATCCCTCTCGCTATCTATGATTGACCATAATGTTTCTGTCACTTTCCTCCCGATATGCATCATATCAAATAAATGAACTATTTTTAGGTCCTTATAGTAAGGAAACCTCACGAATTAAGTGGGATAACATTTCATTCTTCGTGGAAGAATATTATTACTACCTTCATGACGACCACATTGATGAAGCATAAAAAAAATCAAAACACTATTTATCAAATGCGGTAAAATAAAATGAATAATTAAAATAAAATTTCAAAACATGATTCCATTTACGATACATAAACAAAATTCGTACCTCAAGGATTAATTCTGTCATATGCCAACTTCCATAGGTGAGTTGTCATTATTTGTGGTTTTAGTCCAGTCTCTTGTTTCCCATTGAAAATATATTTTTCAGTAGTACGATACTTATGGCTCTTAGAGAGGAAGTGTCTATAGTCATCAAACACTTCCTTTCCTAAAAAATTTGATCGACAAGATTTCATCTTAGGACCAAAAACTGGACATGCAAATTTACCCTTTGTTTGAAGACCTGCAACAGATGGATTAATGTGAATTATTAATATACAAAATGATTATTTAAACAACATGCATGATATATTTAATTAATTATATACTATTCAAGAGTGAAATATGGAACATTACATACCACAAAAATGTGTTAGTCCTAGGGCATCATGAATTGTCCATCAAAGTATTCCACGACATTGAAATATCTTCTGCCCAATTAGTTTACATATGTCATACATAGTGATGCCCTCCCATAACATTAGTAGCTCATCGATAAGAGGCTTGATATACACATTCATATATTTAAATTGGTACTTACCTAATTGTTTTAAATACACTAAATTACTACCATGGTATGTATATATACATAAATAAATAAATAAAATATGTTATGCAAAAAAAGAGAAAAATGAAAAATTTAAATTTGAAAAATCAATGTAAACAAATACCTGGAATAATCATTGTCAACATTATGTGCTCACTATTTATTAACATCCAAGGAGGAATATTATTGTTTATAAAAAAAATAGGCCATACTGAGTAAAAGACCGAAGCTCTCCAAATGGATTAACACCGTCAGTTTCCAATGAAAGCTTAACATTATGAGGTTCATATGTAAATTCTGGCCATGTTACAACAATTTCCTTAAATGCATAACCATATGAAGGAATTCAAAGAATACCATCTTCAATTCTTTTTTGTGCATTGTAATCGATAAACTATGCTATGCTTTGGCACCTGAACAATCGTTGCAAACGTGGAATTATGAAAATATGCCTGAGAACCTTTCAAGGGACCATTTTTGTTACTTGATCGGTTTGATATCTATTGATACCATGTACCGAGAATTTTGTTTTCGACGCATGTTGTCCCTAATATATAATATGATCATCAGTACAAGCATCTATACTTTGATACTCCATTCCAATGTCTTTCATAATGGCATGCAAATCTTGATATGTGCGAGGTAACATATTTGACGAGGGTAACAAAAATTCACCTAACAATCTAAAACAGAAAAAATAAATAGTTAATGTAAAGAATAGTAATTGTAAATATTTCATTTTTATTTTACACATTAATTAACACTAAAAAAATGGGGAAATTTCAAACTTTATGTAGATGTGATGAAACATATTACATAACTTAGGATATGTGTCATACAAGTGTTCTAAAAGTGATTCGTAACTTTCAAGTTCACCAACAACAATTTAGTGGAGAGAAGATTTTATCTTGACCCTTTTTAAAGTTGTTTATTTTCCTTTTCAATCAGAGGTTCATCATAAATACCATCACTACTGTCCCCATGATCCTCATCTGGATGACCAAATGCGTCTTGGATCATTTTATTTGTCCCATCATCTTGAACTATGTTATTATTGTCATCTACTTCCATGGGATCATTAACTTGATCTTCATTATCTACTTCAAGTTCTTCACCTTGTACTACAACATCATTTATGCTACTACTTGGTGCTTTGTGCATAAAGTTAGGGGGGAAATCTAACTTTATAATTACAAACAATCATGAAAAATTAGTGCATGTATTAAACATTATAAAATTTTGAGAATACAATAAATATTAAAATAGATAATGAATGTATATATAGCTAATTAACATGGGACAATATTCATTTGATCCCCCGTCCATGTGGCCATATTTTCTACAATGTTTTTTAGCTGTTTCTATTGAAACTCTTTCGGGACATCTACTACAACAATTTTTGCAAGGGAAATAACATTTACCGTCACCCTTTCACCCTCTTTAATTATTTTACCATCTCTAATATTTTCTCACATTCTTCCCCACAGACATATATTGAAAAAAATACTTGTTTTTGTTCTCCAAGAAGACCCGCTTATACCCTTTTTGAAGTGTCGTTATTATAGAAAACTTTTCGCAACATCCATAAAATGAAACATATTTATAGATTTTATAATGTCGCAATTCTGACGATAGTTGACCAGGTCAAAGTTGACTTGGTCAAATACTAGGTGACCATTGGGAGGGGGAAAACCTAGTTTCCACAACGTCACAAGTGCAACGACTATTTTACAAATGTCACAAGAGAGATGAAAATCCAATGGTGTTGCAATTGTGACGTCTTCCTACCTTTGTCGCAATAGAGACATGTGTCTATACTACGTCTCATTGCGACATTATCGTGCAATATGGAGAAAAAAATTTAAATTTTCCTCTATTTTTCGACAGTATGGCCAATTTTGTCCATAACGTCACAAATAGAACATCGAAATTTTCCCAATATGTACTAGTGCCACCTTTAGCATGCCCCTTCTCCCTATAATGTTTTTTAGTTGTTTTTATTAAAATTCTTCCTTTTTGCAAGCCCCTATTATCAATGCAAGGAATATAACATTTTCGCTTGCCCTTCTCCTTCAATTCCACTCTAAACTGAGCAAACCTCCTTGCATTTTCATTCACAGTATATTAATTTGACACGGTAATTTCCTATAAGAACCAATTAAATATTTAAAAAAATATTTTTTGTTAAAATACTAACCTTGCAAGTCTAAAATATGAGATATATAGATCGAGAATTGAATGTGTTAAACGAGTACGTGACAGAAAAAATCAGAGCTCAAAAAATCGCTATCAAAATTGTCACAACTATAGAAAATTTGTCAAAATTTGTCTTAAGGAAATGTATTTATAGTTCGATTTTCATTGATATAGCAACTAAAACAAATGATTTGACCCCAAAAAAATTCAATACCCATTGCACTACATGTGCGGTTCACACGTGTGGCACAAGTGTCGATAGAGAAACGAAAATTCATGGATATAAAGATGGCTTTTTGAAACTGTCACTATAGCTACAAACATTGGGGCCAAACCAAAAAATAAATAAAAGAAATAAAAAAATTTAACGCATTTTTCCATGAATTATAGAAACGTCGAAATATTTCATTGCATGTTAGGCCCATATGTACTAGTGACACTTGGAGCTCAAAATGTGATGGAAGTTTCACGACTTTGAAAAGGAGGGTATCAAAGAATATTACTCTTCGATACCATCAGAGATTTTTGTTCATATTTCAAAAAGTAGGAAACTGTCACCACTCGGACCAAAAAGTATCAAAGAATATTCCCTATCGATACCATCAGAACTCTTCTGAAAGAGATATTCCAAAAACTCTTTTCTGAAAAAAAACAAACACATCTCAACTAGTTCTAATGGTATAGAATGATCCTAATTGATCTAATGACTTTCACTCAATCCTTCCATTGACTTCTCTTCATGCCCGACTCTGAACTTCTTCTGACACTTCCTTCCCGGAGGCCTGTCAGAAACGCCCTTCACAGACCTCTAAGATTGAATCTTGTTCATTGATTTCCTCTAACATCCCAAATGACTGAAAATGAATGTAGACCGTCGATTTAACTCATTTCTCAAACCCCCAAAATGAATCTCATCCTTCGATCTAATAAATTTCCAAACTTTGAAAACTTTAAGATTTTTAAAATTTTTAAAGAATCAATCTAGGTCATTAATCACAAAATCAAACACGATCTCGATCGTCGATTCTCTAAAAGCTTCCCCGCACTACTGCGACCATTAAAATTTACGATTGTTTTTTCAATCTTCCAAGTCGAATTCAACTCTCCATCTCCATAGACCGAATCCATTAAAACTATGAAATAGTTTGAATGATTTAAACACGGATTTCCTCACGAATTTGGGGATTTCATTGTGATTTTTCCACCATTTTCTCAAGAATTCATACTAGTTGAATCTATAATAGCGAATATGCTTGCTTCACACCCATTCCAGCCCATACAAGCCTGATGTTTCAACTAGAATCTCTGATACCAATTTGTAACTTACCCAACCACTCCTAATTTGGCCACGCTACCTCAAAACTCACTTCTGAACCAGTTTCGAATTGTGATAAAATTTCAATTAATACAAAGGCATGAAATATTCACATGTAGAGATCAAGATTCATACTACAATATAGAAGAAGGAATATAATTATATACATGGAAATAACCAGCAAGAATGCACATTATGAACATTAATCTCATAGATAGTAATTAATACATAGTGGAATAAATACAATAGTAAATAAATCCATGACAGAGAGCACTTATATTTAATGAAACAAATCATCAACTAGTTGCAAACCAAGGACGTTCCACTCAATCGTAGACATTGTTGTTCCAATTCTCAAAAAAATTTCCACCCCCGATCTAGGGCTATGAGTCCACAAGGACGGTTCCATAGTGTCAATCAGCTACCCAACCCAGTCAACACTCAAGCTCTCATAGAATTCACACACACACAACAATCCAATGTACACTAGCTCTCTTCTATCCAAATTTCACAACCCAAGAGAATGGACCAATGCATCTGGTCAAGAATCTCCATGATGAGACTCTCAAGATTCAAATCTATGAGAAAAAATTAACACATGTCAAGCATCTCAGACATGTAAGCATTAATTCATGGCTAGAATACACCAATAGTCATTACAACCAACAAAACCATGGCTCCTTTCCAACAATTCGTTTTTCTTTCCCAAGCCAAGCTCAAGATGAATGAGGAATGACGAGTGGGTGAAAGAATGAATGGAGAGAGATCAGAATGAAAGGTGTGAACAATGAAAAATGAACAATGAATGAGTGAGTGAGTGAGTGAAGAATAAACCCCCATATATCCCACAAGATGGGTTTATATATTTACTTGCAAATAAAGAGCCACATGGCATTCCTTAAGAAGCTCATGTAACCACTCCTCTCCATTAAAAACATTGTGGGTAAATATGATCCCGATTATTTTCGAAATGAATTGAAAGAAGAGATATTACAATGAAATACTCATGAAAATTGTGAGAAACAGAGAAATACAACAATACATGATTTCTACTAATGAAATAATTGTAAAGAGACTGTAAAAATATGATGCAGGAGCATCACCAGCAAGCGCAAGTGGAGGAAAGCTATATATGTACCAACATGCACTTTGAAGACATTTTTAAATGTAAAAGATGAAACATTAATGTAATAGCTGGAAGGATGTAATTGTTCTTAAATATTTTAGGGATTGTAATACATATCTTGAGCATTGCTCTCATCTGTCGATTGGAGGAATTTAATGTAATAAATGTAAAGTAGTTGTAGTCTTTAATTTTTATAAGATAGCTTAGATTTGTAGGAGGAAAAACTCAAGAAATCTTCCCTGTATGTATTGTATTATCAATTCTCATTGTAATTGCGTTGAAGAGCAGAACCTGTAGAGAAAGAGAGAGCATAGGAGAGCATGGAAGAAGATAGATTGTAGAAGTTGTTTGAGCAGATAGTTGTTGCTATAGAAACCATGTACAAAAGCACTTGAATTAATATACGAATTCTTTGATCTAATTTCATGGTGTTTTTATGGTTACTTCTTGCATCCATTGAATGGTATGTTTACAGTTTTCTTATATGATCTGTTATGCTTTTGTTTTGATTCTTTATGTGTATGATTTCATGTTGAATGTATGAAGTCTATGAAAGGGAAATTATAAGTTTAAATTCATTCTTGTCCTGAGAATTCCTGCATAGGAGTGCAGTGAAAGTCCGCAAGGAGTGCATTGACGAGATTCTGAGATTTACCTCAGAAAAGATCAGGAGAGACAGAGTTGTTCTTATACCAACAGAAGTGCAAATATAGCACAGAGACATGCAAGGTGTGCGCAGGCCAAGTTGAAGTCTTAGTCTTTTCCAACCCAAGGAAGCAATTGAAGAACTTATGTCACAAGGAGTGCACATAGTTGGAGTGTCTAGATAATCGGATATTATCGTGAAGGCCACAAGGGGTGCATGTAAGAATCCCTTAAAACCCTTGAGTTTGCAGCAAGAATCAACTCAGGAGGGATAGAAACTTGGAAATTCCAGAGGACAGATGAGCATCGAAGTCACCTCACAGAAACCAAGCTCTGGAGGGTTGACGCCAATTGTTTGGCCAAGAGTCTTTGAGAACCTGAATGGACAGTTGGAATTCTTGGAGGGAGAAACATTGATTTTCCGTGGACTGTTGGATCTAGTAGATATGCAAAGAGGATAAGACAAAGCGTCTTTCAACACTCGCAAGCTCAGGAGAGATAACAGCCATTAGATCTCGAGGAGCATGATCCATTGATTGGGTGCTCTAAAATATCAACATTTCGAGAATCGGGAGTGTGGAGGAAGCTGTTTTGGGGAATCACAAGTCACGAAATCCCGATAAGAGAAGGAAGAATATGGAGCGTTGGATCACGAGAAACCAGGACCGTCGATCTAGCATAAGCGGTCATTGCAGTTTTTCATTTTGGGAGAAGGGGAGAGAACCACTTCACAAATACCCGATACACGAAATATCGACGTGATCTAGACCGTCAGATCATGGAGGAATTAGGACCGTTTATCTGTGGTGAGGAAATTTTGGCATTTTGGATATAAGAAAAAGGGAGAAAAGCTACATCATCGATCCCTGACATGTGAATTCCTGACGCGCTCAACATTTGGGCCCCAGGTCACAGCCGAGGGTCACATCAGTGAAGGACTTAAGGGAAGATCTCGAACCGTTAGCCCATTTTGAGATTTTGGGAATAGGAGGAGTCAGGGTGCCTCTCAATGAAAGTCTCAACATCATGAAACCCGATGCACCTTTTGGGGTTAAGGTTGTGGTCATGTCGGTGGTCATGTGGAGTGGAGGCTCACGTCTAAGTGCATGTTCACATGGGAAGAACTTAGAAAAGGACTTGTGGTCATTAAGTGTTGAGGGTTCCAGCAAGGACCCAGAACCCATTTCGGCTCAAGAATTTGAAGATCCAAAGACCAGGAGGTCAGCAGACCTTGTTGAGGTGGGGGTCTACACCAAAATACAAAGTGAAAGACTTGCTAGAATGGTGGCATATTTATCTCTGAGAAGGGATTTTATGGCTACGCTCATTTGATAATAGATTATTACAATGAGGATTTGAAGGATCTTTTATGATAACATGAATGCCAAAACCTTAGACATCCAAAAAAATAACCTTAGGAGATGAAACAGAAAAAGTCATGTGGGCCTCGTTGGGGTAAGTTAGTACATTAACTTCCTAGGTTTGTAACTTTTTCATATGATTTCTGTTTTAGGCATGTGATAGCTCATTGAAAATCTATTTTCTATAACTACATATTATGTCATCAAAATCTGACTCTGTCTACAATTTGACTATGGAAAGCCTAGAAAACACTATTTAGAACCCTAAAATGTCCCTGGAAGTACATAAAGATGTAGTGACATGAAATATTTCAAAATAATCCAGTTAGAATAGGTGGGCAGCCACCAATATACACCTAGATGTTTTGTAGGGCTTTAGGACAGCCTCGTAAGTGCATAACCCATAATTACAAATAAATGTCCCCATTATAGAGAGATGTGCTAAACTAAAAATTGTCCAGATGAGCTAGTTGGAATATGAAACAGGTGGGTGGCCACCAATATCCACATGGATCAAAATAAAATATAAAAAAAAAACTTAGCCCCTCAAGGCCCCCTGTCTTGTGGAATCATATCCCCCTATAAATCTTTTCCATGTCCATATAGCAACCAATGATGTATTTATTATTAATAATGATCAAAAAATTACATTTCCTAAGAACACTGGCCTCTTTTAATTGTTTGGTCTCATCGTCATTTCATAAATTAACAAAATACATTATTTAATATGAAGCTCAAAACCTAGGTATCACAAAAACATGGGACAATATTTAAAGGAAACAATAATATATAATTTTTGCAGAATGATGAATATATTTAAAAGAATATTTCATGAACAAAAATTACTAAAACAAATAAAAAAGCATTCTACAATGGACAATGCAATGGATATATTAAATCAGTTGTGAATAAAATATAAGAGAATGTATTTTATATATAAAAAATAGAAGAGGGTTAGCATTAGAAAAATGATAACTATCATAGTTCGAAAAATAAGGATGCTTTTGTAATCTTAAAACTTACGAAATTTGGTTGTAATGGAAAAGAACACTAGAACCCCAATTAAGAAAAGTATATGGAGTAAACAAAGAACAAAAGAATGGGTCCTAGCAACTAGGCCTCCTAAGGTACCCAAGTAAAATCTCTCATAAGAGGAGAAAAGGAGAAAAATCCAAACTCTTCTCAAAAAGAGAGAGAAAATAACTTCAACAAAAAGTTCAAATAGGAGGCCTCAAGATAACCCCCCAAGAATAACTTTCTTCACCCCAAGCATCGATTGCAACTATTAAAAACAAGGTGAATCTTTTAAAGGTTTAGTGAAGATGTCTACAACTTCCTCTTCAGTAGGAAAATACTCCAAGTTGATAAAATAAACCTAGATGAATTTTTGAATGAAATGAATGTGAATTTCAATGTGTTTTGTCCTCTGATGCTCCATTGGGTTGCGAGAAATGTGCATGACACTCTAATTATTTGACAAAAGAGTTGTAGGACTGTAGCATCCCCAACCACTTCTTGGGCTATGCCACATAAACTTGTTTAACTTTGATGCCAAATTATAACATACAAATACTCTGCAAATATATAGATTCATACAAAATAATAATAAAAATACACATGGAACAAACGCAAGAAAAACCCATAAAAATAAACTCATAAATAATAACGCAACATATAATTTAACACACAATTGACACTTATCTTGCTAAAAATATCACCAACTATGTCTAGACCTTTCACATTCCTCCTAGCCTTAGACCACACTACTCAAAACTCTCAGCAGTGGGTCATCTCTAAGATGGGACTAAAATCCACTTGGGTGAAGGAATTCCTAACCAGGCTGATGTATGTTAGACAACAGGAAAAACTCCTTCATAGGTGCCAACTCGAACTAACAATATACAGTGCCTCATTCCTCACATGCCTATCCGACCCTAGGAAGAGTACCCCTTCTCTGCTCAATAGTCCCTCGACTGCCCCACTTCCTTTCTGGGGCTTCAGTAACAGGCTAGAGAGGAAGTCTTAGATCCATGTAACTGCAGTTTTGCACCTTTGGGAAATCAATTCCCAACAATTCTCTCACCTAGAGATAATTTCTCATGGTCTTGACAACCCACCTCTCAATATCCCATGGGCCTAACAAACCGCTTCTTCAGTCCATATCCTAAGATAACCAGGTACAGGTACGGGTATGGTACATTTAGAGTGACAGTAACAAGAAGATACAAAGGAAAACTGAATGCGTGAGTGAATCATGGTGGAATTATAGGAAAATGAACTAAGTCCAAACTATATGTATGCATTTTCCCAACTTCACACTTTTCATGTTGTGAACTACTGATCTGAAAATAGAAGGCTGACTTGTTTTTCTATGCAAGCACCCCCTACTTCAATAAAATAAACCTTACGGGACCTTGCTTCATGTGTTAAAATATGCAAGATGGTTTATGTGTTAAGTTCATGCTTCTTCTTGTCAATGTTCATGTGTGAGGAAATGTTCTTTTAAAAGGTTAATTATGTGCTATAAACAAATACAAAGCAACATAAATTGCAACAAATAACACAACAAACTCACAACAATAACAAGATGATAAAGGAGTTCACCCCTCTTCTGGGCTACATCTCCTTGAGCCTCCTTCAATGGACTAGGCTCTTTGGGATTAGTTTGTCAAATGTTCTTTTACAAGTTGCTGCTGAACTCCAATGGATTTACAGACTGTACCATTGGATTCATAATACATAAAAACCCCAAAAATGACTATTAGAACTCTGAAAATGGATCTTGTCTCATCCAATCATGACCTCTTCTACATGTGGCCTCCAAGCTTCCCTGAGCTTCCTTGTGTAAAAAAAACCTGTAAAAGTCCTCCAATGGATCTGAAACCTATCCCAATGTGTTCAGAGCATAATAATTAGTCAAAAATGACTATTCATTCTCAGAAAATAGACATGTGCTCATCTGAGCAAGGCCTCAAACAATGAGGGCTTCAAGCTCCCTAGAGCTTCCTCAAACTTAAATGGTTAAAAACCTACAAAAGAAGTCTTCAAATGCCTGTGAAAATAGTGCCAATGGACTCAGAATGTCCAAAAACCCCTAGCTGGGCTTTTTCGGCACCTCATTTGACCAAAAACTCAAGAAGTTAGGCCTCCTTCCATTTTTCCTTCTTCAAGCTCTGTCACTGGTTCGCCATTTTGCACCTGTGTGTGACTGAACCTAGCCTCTGGGCATTTACTGTGCCTAAACTCAGCACACGTGTGCCTTTCGAAATTGGTGCCAAAATGTCGCACCGTTAGCGGAATTAAAGCCCCCAAGGACGGAGGTGTTGGGCGCATGGGGGACCATATGGCCATGTCCCGCGCATAAAAAAGGCACCTGCTCCAAGGTTAGACCCGAGTTTGACAAGTGGCGGCACATAGGTTGGTGTGACCATTTTAAAACCCAAAATGAAACCCATTTCAAAATCGTGCGCATTTAAATAGTGGTCATATGCAATAGCGCCCGAACCATGGGCTGAATCCAAACCATAAATCTGCGTGCTCCATTCCACATAGCATATGGTCATATGTTTAACTTAATACAACCGTGGGTTATTTTTAAAACACCACCTCGCGCAGTCAAGTGTATAGTGGTCACATGTCAATGGATAAAACCGTGGGTCACGTTTTTAATACCCCGCGCGATAGGTATGGTTATATGTAAAACACAATATGACCGTGGGTCGGGGCTAAGCCCCGACCTGACCCCCCAACAAAATTTACACAATGTAAATTCATATAATTTTAAAACCATATCATATACAAGGAACACGCCACGACATGTTGGCTAGCAGAGTTTCATTGAAACGTTTTATAGTGGGGGAGGTCTGGGGGTCGAACCCCGCGGCCTCCATAAAATTTTATACGACCAAATAGCCAAACCCGGGGTGCCACGTGGTAGCCCTTGATTGGGCCATGTGGCACCTTTCCATTAGACAAATAAATGCCACATGTCAACATCACATTCGACCACAGTCAACCAATCAAAAATTGCCACGTCCTTTTGACATGTCATTGTATGAAATGTACAGCCTGCCACGTCACCGTACGGACTGTACGGACAGGTACAGTCAGCATCAAATTTTTGCCTGTTTGGCTCGGCGAACAGATCGCGATATCTTCTCCATACGGACTCCGTTTGAGAAAGTAAATATACCGCCAGAATCAAGAAGACGAGACGGATGCAATGGCACCATTTTCATCGCATTCCGAGCACTTTGAAAATTGAGCTAAAATTTGCCCCCTGGTCCAGATTCTAATCAACTACCTTGGGTCCACTTGTCCCTATCCTTAGAACTTAGGATAAAATAATCATCAAAAATTTATACTTTAAGGAACATTAATATAATATTCCTTTTTTGGCTTAAGCTACCTAGCTTAGCCCCTTATCCTTAACTTTTAGCCCCATTTCCCTAACTAGTGGAGTTTATCCCCCCATAATCTTTTACATGGTTGGTATTCCGCAGTGATGTGATTTTCATTAATATTTCCGTGTAATTCCATTTACATTTACATTACATGCATATTGCCCTTTTTTCATTCTGGATCACCAGCCTCAAAACACAACATATACACAAAGGCTCTTTGGCCTAAAAATCGTGTGCACTTAAGTTTGTTGTGTGTGGTATTCTGGAATGTGCACACTTCATCATTTTAGTGTGCATTACATGTGTGTGAGGTATCCTATAATGTGCACACTTCATCATTTTAGTACGCAATACATGTGTGCACTATACCATGGAAAGTGCGCACAAAATGATATCGAACAACTCACCAAATTATATACATATGTACATTTATATTTACATTTGGGGTCCACCCCAGGGGTATTACAAGGACAATCTTATTGAATTCCATACTTTGTCATTATTTGTTGAATCCAAACAATTTCCTAACTAGAAAAAATTGTAGCATGATACTTAGTTTATATATAGGACAATGCAATAGTTGATTTCTTCTTGCAAGACTAGGCAATAGGATTGGGGCTCAGGGGATAGACAAAGCCTGTTGTGGACTTCAAACTGTGGAATTCAAATCAGCAACTGAAACAACACAATCAAAGTTAGTGAAACCCACAAGATGAGAAGCACTGAAGATGTACCAAATGCCAAAATTTTCCATCCCCTGAAAGCACCTCAAAATGCACTTTGCAACCTTCCAGTGATTGTCATGAGGATATTAAGAGAATCAGGAGACAATCACAACTACAAAATGTATTTTAGGACATGTATGAGTCAAATACAGTAGACTCCCAACTAATTTTCAATACAGTAAAGGATTAATGTGTGGTTAAGAGAAATTGGCATAAAGGGTAATGTCCAACTGAAATGGATTAGGTGTAGGATTACAATTAGTCATGCTTAAGTGATAAAGTAAATCAAGTGCATTTTTCTACTAAAAAATGGAGATCTCTTCTAAAGACTGTAGAACCTATAAACCAAGAAAATAATGTATAATTCCTATATTTGTCAAATCAAATTGTCCCATCAATTCTTGTTGAACACTTTGAATCATGAATAAAGAAATCCCTGTGAGAATTCCATCATCCACATAGATGATAAAAATCAAGAGATCAGTTCCCTATCTCTGATTGTAAACATGAGGATTAGAACAACAATGATTGAATAATGAATTAATTCAAAAACTATCCATATTCTCATACCATGATCGAGGATCATTTTCTAGACCATATAGTGAACATCGAAGCCTGCAAGTAAGAGAAGAATCTTGCACAAAACTAGAAGGATTGTCCATGTAGATTTCCTCATGTAAATCACCTTGCAGAAAGTCACTCTTCACATCCATTATGTATATTGAACAACCTTGGGATATAGCAAGGGAGAGAACAAGGAATATATAATTCATCTTGGAAACAGGGGAAAATGTCTCAAAATAATAAATCCCTTAAACATGTGAAAATTCCTTAGGCAGAATATGTTCCTTATGCGTATCAACAAAACCATCTCTGGAATTTTTTGTTTTGTAGACCATTTACATTGAACTATATTTCATCCCTTAAGAAGAGGAACAATATCCCATGTGTGATTCATCATCAAGTAAGAATAATCTTTATCATGGAAACATCCCATTCAAGTATCCCAACAATATCATAAAATTGTTCTGGATGATCTGAAATGGTATGACATAAAAAGGAGACACCAATTGTTTGTGATTGAGTAAAGTGAGGATTAGAACCAAAGTAATTGATATCAGTTAGATCATAGCCATATCTATAAAGCCTTTTTCTCTTATGAAATATCCTCGTCAAATGTTTTTTTGGATCTCATTGTTCCTATTTAGGATGATTATGTTCTACTGGCACTAGTGGTAGATTTTCTTTTGGTTTATTTTTTTCATAAAAATGTTCATCATTTTCATGTTATACAAAAAAAAATGTTAGTATGATGTACACCATCATCAATGTGAAAATATGTGGGAGTAGTAGGAGACGATGTGGGTTTAAAGTTCTCATGTCAATGGAAAACCCTTCAAAACAATACATCTTTAAAAATATGATCAAATAACCTATATGCCTTAATATCCTCAAAGTAACCAAAAAATATCATCGGTTAGCTCTTCTTCTCCATATCTTTTTTCTTTTCATCTGTAATTAAGGCCCACACTTTGACACCAAATACTCTAAAAGTAGACACATCAAGATTAAAATGGATCTAGGCTTCCTCTATATTCATGTGCAACACTTCCCTATGAGGCATCCAATTCTAAATGTAATTGGAACAATTAAATTCTTTAACCCAAAAAGAAGGTTCCATGTTTATGCACTGAATCATGCAGTTTTCCATTTATTTTAGTGTCCAGTTCTTTATTTTAGCAATCTCATTTTTCTTACGGGTGTATGGAATGCATTGTTGATGTTGAATGTTGTGTTCTTTGAAAAGATATTGAACACTTAATTGACATACTCCCATTCATTACTTGTTTGTAGTTTCTTGATAGAAAGAGAGGACTTCTTCTCAACAAAAACCTTGAAGATCTGAAAATCAACAAAGACCTCACTCTTCTAGTTAAGAAAGTATACCCATGAGTGACGTGATAAGTCATCAATAAAAGTGAGAACATAATTATCCCCTAAAAAAGAACAAGTTGGAAGTTACACGATATCACTATCTACTTGCTCAAGAGGTTTCACAGAACACGGGGCATTTAGTTTAGGAAAATCATCTTGATGTTGTTTTCTAGAAACACAACCTAGACAAATTCCATTAGTGAAAGAAACTTTAGGAATATAATGAACCAAATTTTGTGTGCTCAATTGATACACACACTTGTAGTTTATATGGCCAAATATTTCATGACAATTTCTACTCAAATATTCATCATGTGCAATGAAATGAGAACCAAAGGAAGGCTCAAAACTAGCAAACCCATATAATGAAGAACTATGAACAAATCTTCCAGAAGAAACAACAATGTCTGGATCTTGTATCTCTTGAATCACTACATCATTAGGAGAAGAATATACTATCTTCCCACCACGATAAAGATATATCTCATAAATAGAGAGTATATTGGTAGAGATATGATGAACAATAAGAACATCATTATTGCACTCATCATCTAACTGCATAGTTCCAAATCCTAAAGCATCAAGTTGTGTAGAGTCTCAAATTGCTATATTCAAAACATTACAATTATATGTGGAAGGAAGCAACTCATGAGAATGAGTCATATGATGTGATGCACTGGAATCAAGTATCTAATATGCATTTAAATATTGAATAAATAAAGCATTTACTTTACCTCATGAAAAAAATTTGGGAACTACAAATTTTTGTTGCTACATGGATTCATTCAAATATTTTAGTTTAAACTATCACTTTTATTTGGCATGCCCAAGTCTTCCAAAAAAGCTATAGTTTTTTCTTGACTTGTTATTCCTTGTCTTGGTGGAAGTCTCACCGAACTTGGAAGATGTAGGAAAATATTTTTCTTTCTACTGAGCCTTGGAGGATAACTCACCAGCTTGATTAGGATCTATTTTTATTTGTTTATACCAAGTTTTTACTTACCTTATTGAGGTATGACTCACAAGATATTTATTCTTATATCAAGAAAGAAAATCTAATTTCATAATTTTAGACTATTTGCTCGTAAGACAATCACTAAAAAGATAAAAAAAAAGAGCATTTTAAGCTCATCTCCATTCGAATTTATAGTTGAGTAAAACATATAATAAAATACTTTAAAATGACCTTTTAGCTTCAATATATCAATAAATTTCACTCATTATGTATTTTTTTTTCCACGCCCTTTCAAATATGCCACTAGTAATCTAAATTTTGAAAGATAATCTTCAATTGATGCATGTTCGTTAGATACAAGTGATGAAAATTATGCTTCCAATTGTAAGGCTCTAAATTCATTGACTTTACCACATAAGGAAGTCAACTTGTCCCAACATGCTTTTGGAGTTCTATATTCAATAATATGGGAGTCAACGAGACACATGGCTTCATGAAGTTTGTTTTGATAGGAAAATATTTCGATTTTCTTGGTAAACAATGATATAGAATCAACTAAAATTTCCCAAATCCTATTAGATTATAGCAATTATTGCATCTTAAGTTTCCATGTGTTATAATTATGGGGAGTAAGCAACTCACCATTCTATTGTGTAATCTCTAAATTATTATATTAGATAAAAAAAAAATCAATATTAAAATATCAATTCTTTTTATCCATAAACACTATATAGCCACACAAAACCTTTGATAGTATCACAAATCAATTCTGAAAGAGACAAAATTCTCTAGCCATGAATATTCTAGGGTTTTATACCAAACCATTTGGGATAAGACTCTACTAGACTTGAATAAAAAAAACCATTCAAACAAGTTGCAAAGATATTTTCAAGTACCTACTACCAAGGCTTGTCAAGAATGAAATTGTGTATTGTATTGACCACAATAAAAAATATTTGAATATTTCACTGCAATTTTCACAAGCAATTTGAGCTTGAATAAATTTGTCAATTGATACTAACTAGACTGATATTGATTTTTTCAATTCTTGATCATGCCCATCTCGATATAGCCCATGATTTGGCTCTTGTATTTCAATTGGTAGTTGGAATCAAGGTCCAATATGGATGAGCTCTCTACATTAACAAGAAAGATACCATTGTCGAAATTGAGTGTGTAGGATAGTGTGTTCACGGGTGAAATTATTTTTGGGAAGTGAATTTCTCCAAAATTGTATAGCGTGAAAGGTAATAGAAGAATTTGTATAAAAAAATAACAAAGTGACTCAATATGTTAGCTTCACATTAGTATCTCAACTATAAGTTCTTCCATGACACCCACCAAGTGCGTGAAATCTTTTGGAATACTTGGGGATGAGTTGGGAAAGAGAACACAAAGGGCATGCGATCATTTGGGGAAATAAATACATGTGGGTTGTTGGTTGTGGAGCTTGATTATCTTCCTGATTCAGAGGTCCTTGCTTTCAGCCGTGTTTATACCCCATGAAGTATTTACACCCCAAAAGTATGTACACTCTTCCATGCGGGGGAGTGCAGAGGGGGGGTACCCCCTCTGCGGGGTCTGCGGGGCCTATCCCCTCGGCTGGGGGGTCTGGGGGAAGTGGGCCCTCGAAGAAAAAATTTCCTTGTAAAAGTATATTGTAATTTCATTGTAAATCTGGACCGTTCATTATAAGGTTGCAGATCTAATGATAGAGATTATGTTAGGGTTTTTTTCCCTAGAAGGCAACCCTCTTTTATGAGGGAAATGTATTGCGGCTATGTATGATGGTGAATATTGTATTCTAAGATAGGAGACTGTGAGAGAAAGAAGAGGAAGTTACAACGGGTTTTGCTGTAGGTTGTATCCCTTCATTTGCTGGAT
>ML788377.1:295824-306544 GCA_009831015.1 Picea engelmannii
TAGTAATTAATAATTATATTATTAATTATTAATCTAGGAGAATGTCTTCTTGATGCTGTCGAAACATAAAAAAAAAGTGCCTCAGCCTAAAATGCACACCCTAGTCTCAATTTTGAGTCAATTTTAGTAGTTCAATTTGCATAATATGTAGCTTGTGATTTCACACATGTCTATAAACTTGTATTGCAAATTTTTAGACATAAACCTACCTAGTGTGCATAAAGGATAAATATTGCATTGCAAAACACAAGGGACAAATTGTTAAAGTTGGCTATATTAAACTACATGCCCAAAGTTGGTTGAATCTTCATAATTTACGATTTAAGTTCTAAATTGATCATTCCAATATTTATAACATATTAATACAATTAGTAGTGTATTCACACTCCAAGAAGGATGATTTCTATGCACAAATATTTATGACATTTTGATGAATCAGAGGATGGTGGGTTATTAGAGAAACCAAGGTCATTTTTTAATTTCTAGTCATAAAATACTCTTCTATGCAAAAATAGTCAAGAGATGCATAGAAAAACTCTAGAAATGAAAAAACTATTTGTAAAACGTAACCAAATATTGTATTATACATTATATTTGAGTTGTGCAAGTCATTGAGGGTGTGGTTTATCATAGTAGTCATGTTCATGTTTCTAATTTTGCAATTGCAAGTTTGAAAAATGTGGTTTTGCAAAAGAGAAAGAGTTTGCCTTGTAATTTGCAAGGCCTAAACTGTTCTAAGTGACAAAATGAAAATGCACACCCAAGCTTCCATGTAGCTCCAATTTTTTTTTTTAATTTTTAAGATTGAGTTACATAAATGGTAAGTTTACCTATGCATCTAAAGATCAGTTGAAGAATAGGAGAGGTGGCTTTCATGCACCTATAATTTGGATTTAATGTAAATTTCTAGGAAAAACTGCATCACTCTCAAATGCACTCCCTAGTCTCAATTTTGACCCAAATTTAGTGGTTCAACTAGCATAAGTTGTAGTTTGTGAATATATACATGTCTATTAACTTATATTGTCATTTTCAAACATAAACCTGCCTGGTGTGCATAAAGGATAAAAATTGCATTCTGAAACCAAAGGGACAAATTGTTAATGTTGACTATATTAATCTGTAGTTACAAAGTTGGCTATGGCTTCATAGTTTATGATTTAAGTTGTAAATTGATCATTGCAATATTTATAACATGTTAGTACAATTAGTCATGTATTTAAACTCCAAAAAGGATGATTTATGTTCACAAAGATTCAAGAAATTTTGATGGATCAGAGGATGGTAGGTTATGAGAGAAAACAAGGTTAGTTTTTCATTTTTAGTCATAAAAGACTCTTTTGTGCAAAACTAGGCAATAGATGCATAGTAAAACCCTCAAAATGAAAAAAATGTTTGTAAAAAGTAACCCAATGTTGTATTATACCTTAGATTTAAGTTGTGCAAGTTGCTAGGGGTGTGGTTTATCATAGTAGACTTGTTCATTTTGTTAATTTTTCAATTTCAATTTTAATAAATGTGGCTATGCAAAAGAGGTAATGTTTTCCTTGTAATTTGCAAGCTCTAAATTGTACTAAGTGAAAAAATGAAAATCCACGTCTAAGCTTCCTTGTAGCTCCAAAATTTGTTGTATAAGTTTTAAGATGTAGTTACTTAAATGTTAAATTTACCTATGCATCTAAAGATCAATTGAAAAAATAGAGAGGTTGCTTTCATGCACCTATAATTGGGATTTCATGCAATTTTGTAGGGAAAACTTCCTCATCCTCAAATGCATTCTCTAGTCTCAGTTTTGAGCCAAATTTAGTGGTTCAACTAGCATATGTTGTAGTATATGATTATATATCTATCTATAAACTTATATTGACATTTTCAGACATAAACCTACCTCGTGTGCATAAAGGATAAAAATTGCATTGTAAAACCAAAGGGCCAAATTATTAAAGTTGGCTATATTAAACTGCATGCCCAAAGTTGGATGAGGCTCCATGATTTAGAATTTAAGTTGTAAACTGATCATTCCAATATTTATAACTTATTAGTACAATTAGTAGTGCATCTACACTAAAAAAGGGATGATTTATATGCACAAAGATTCATGACATTTTGATGAATCATAGGATGGTGGGTTATTAGAGAAACCAAGGTCAATTTTTCATTTTCAGTCATAAAATACTCTTCTATTACAAAAAGGGAAGAGATGCATAGTAAAACCCTCAAAATGTAAAAAATGTTTGTGAAATCTAACACAATGTTGTATTACCCTCAAAATGTAAAAAATGTTTGTGAAATATAACACAATGTTGTATTACAACTTAGGCCTAAGTCGTCCAAGTTGTTGGGGTATGGTTTATCATAGTAGTCATGTTCGTGTTGTTAATTTTTCAATTACAAGTTTAAAAAGGGTGGTTGTGCAAAAGAGGAAAAAATTTCCATGTAATTTGCAAGTTCTAAACTATATTAAGTGATAAAATGTAAATGCATGCCCAAGCTTCCATGTAGCTCCAAAATTTGTTTTATAAGTTTTAATTATGGAGTTACATAAATGGTAAATTTACCTATGCATCTAAAGTTTAATTGAGGAACAAGAGAGGTTTTTTTCATGCACCTAGAATTGGCATTTTCAGACATAAACCTACCTATTGTGTATAAAGGATAAAAGTTTCATTGTAAAACCAAAGGTCCAAATTGTTAATTTTTTCTATATTAAACCACACACCCAAAGTTGGATATGCCTCCATAATTTAGGATTTAAGCTGTAAATTGTTCATGCCAATATTTATAACATGTTTGTACAATTAATAGTGCATTTACACTCCAAAAATGATTATTTATATGCACAATGATTCAAAATATTTTGATGAATCAGAGGATGGTGGGTTATGAGGGAAACCAAAGTCAGTTTTTCGTTTGCAATCGTAAAATACACTTTTGTACAAAAAGAGTCTATAATTTGCAAGGTCGAGCCAATAGAAGGTGAGAACATTAAAATGCTTTCCCAAGCTTCCATGTAGCTCAAAAATTGTTGTAAATATTGTAATATGGATTATATATATTGTAAATTTACATATGTCATTTCAAGTGTAATTGAAGAACACGAGAGGTTGTTTTCATACAACTAGATTTGGGACTTCATGTAAATTTACAAGGTAGACTTTGCCTCTTTTACACAACATCAACTTTTATGTTTGAAAATGAAAATCTAAATATCTATATAGGTGTAAAATTATCTAAGACATCATCATAGACTTGAATCACTCAAATTGCAGCTGCGTAAGGACCTAAGTGTGCATTTTTGTGAATCCTGCATGCATTTTTGCACAGATGCATAAATTATAGTTTTAAAGTAAAACAAGTATTTTTCTCATTCAAGTATTCAATTTTAGTATTTCTAGAGTGTGGTACATGTTGATATGTTTGTTTATTTAATTATTATTCAGTCATATAAACTTGTATTCTTTGATTATTTATGCATATCTTCGTAATTGAAATGCAAAAAACAACTAGGATATGTGTGATTTGGTTATACAAGCGCCTTCCTCATCGAGCTCATGGAAACATGTAGTTACTAATATTTTTTCCACTTTAGTTTGTGGGTGTGAACAATTGCCAAATATTCACATATATTTCAACCCTTTACTAACTTCTAGGTACAAATCACCCTAATATATAGTCTTTAGGGTTTACAACAAATTTGTAGTCTTGTAACTTGTAAATTATCAGCACAATACATGGATTTTTATTCTTAGGGCATGCATTTCTCATGATGTAATGTTTTCATCCATTTTTATGCATTTGTTTGCATTTACAAAGTTGATTTTATGCATAGTAAATAGATTTTTATTTGAAAATGCACAACTAAATGTTTGAATACATGTGAAATGATAAAATACAAACTCCAAACTTTTATCACTCAATTTGGAGGTCATATGAGTCCTAGGCGTGCATTTTATAGTACTCTATTTTTACCCTCCACTTTACAATAGGTCTTGAATTTGGGTTCCAAGTAGAATCCCTTTTTCATTTTAAAATACACTATGGATGATATAGATAGATTCAAGTTGTTATTAAATTCAGAAAAATAATCAGATAACTAAATTTGCAGGAATATAGAAGCATGGGCATGCATTTCCAATCGATCACTTTCTACTACTTCGGTCTCTCAATTTAGAAGGTAGAATTTGCCCCTTTTACACAACAACCACTATTATGTGTGCAAATGGAAATATAAATATGTATACAAGTGTAAAATTATCTGAGACACCCTCATAAACTTGAATAACTCAAATTGTAGGTATTTTAATACTTGGGTGTTCATTTTAGTCCATGTTGACATGCATTTCTATACAAGGGCAAACATACTGTTTAAAAGAAAAACATGTATCTATTAAGTCTAACTGTGAATTTTTAGATGTGGAGGCTCTAACAAGATTTGATTAGGGTTTTATGAAACAATAGAAACCCTAATCCTAATCATCTATATCATCATATATCGAGAACATTATCATCTACATTTGCCTCGACGCCTTCAACTTCTTAACTTAACACATTTATCAGCTCCTTATGCCCAATGCAATTTTATTTTATTTTTAAATTTATTATACAGACGTCGCACCTCTAACGCCCAGTTCTTCGTTGATGGTGTTGGCATGTTTTTAGATAGAAGAAGAGTATGCATGTTTTTCATTGATGGCGAACATCATCACACATTAGCACGATCAGTAGTGTAGCAATAATGACAAGATCAGCAATGTAAGATCAAAAGGAGGAAAATAGTCAAAGCACGGCAAAGGTCTCATTTCAGAGTTTTGCAGATTGGGAAATCCAAAGGAAAGAGGTTTGAACTCGCGATATGTGAAATCACGATAACAATCCTGACTGTTGGAGTCATAGGACATGTGGAAAGCGATAGGAATTTTGCTGACTTGCACATTGGAGGAGTCAACGAAGCATGGTGTGGGAACTCACGATATGCGAGATCACAAAAAAGATATGGACCGTCGAATCATTGAGATCATGGACCATTGATCAAGCCTAACAAAGGCCCGTGAAGTTGCGAAATCGTGATAAGATCTTGATCGTTGATCCAAGAGGGACACATGGCGAAAGATCATCATTTCGCTGACTTGAAAGTCAAAGGAGAGAAGTGCTCATTTTATTGGTGAGTGGTCATATATCATGGTCACATTGTTGAGAGCTGGAGAGTAGAGATAGAGATGCCAAGCTCCATCTTGGAGTTTCAGTGATCGCAACTTGGAGCATCGACACCCTTCATCACAGGAATCATGATGAGATCTGGATCGTCGAATCATTGGAGATATCGACCGTTGATTAGGCTCGATGCAGTTTATAAGTTCACAAAATATGAAGTGCCTTTTGGCATAACCTATGGTCACTCTTGGTGGTCATGTGAGCGAAAGAAGCTAGTGGTGCTAAGCTTTATCTTGGAGTCTCGGCGATCGTGACTTGGAGTGTCGAGACCCTTCATCACAGGAATCGCGATATGTGAGATCACGATCAGATCTGGATCGTCGGATCATTGGAGATCTCGACCGTTGATCAGGCTCGATGAAGTTCATAAGTTCATGAAATATGAAGCGCCTTTTGGCACAGCCTGTGGTCACTGTCAGTGGTCACGTGAGGGGAAGAAGCTAGCTGTGCTAAGCTCCATCTTGGAGTCTCGACGATCATAACTTGTAGTGTCAAGACCCTTCATCACAGGAATGCCAAGATGCGAAATCAAGAAATTCAAATTTTGTTTAGTGCTTGGTCAAAGCTAGTGGGCATATGAGATAAACACAAAATCTTGTGGATTTAATCCAACAGTGCTAGTTAATTGGAAACTTGATTGAAGGGTTATTGTTTCACCTCACAGGTAATCGATTAGTTACGATTCAGTTAATAGAACTGAATCATGATTATTGGACAGTTGGTGATTCAGTTGATGATGTGTTTTCTTGGATATTCGAGGGGTAACTGAAGCACTTGGAGTGGATAAAAGAAACACGCAGTTACTGTGCATGGTTGGTCATTCTGAATGAAAAATGAGTTGAACTATAAGAAAGGGAAAATTACAGTATGCGCAGTGTGAGACTGACAGTATGCGCAGTATGAGATAAAAATCGAAGATGAGTAACATATGAGGTTGAGACAAAAACAAGAGAAAATTTGCAGAACAACTTGAAGCATAGCAGAATTGCAGAACAGATAGAGAAAGAGAAAAATTGTAGAACAGTTAGAAGCAGACCAGATTTACAGAACATAGAAGAAGTGGTAAGAATAGATTTATCTATGTTGTTGGTTATTCAATCATTTATTTATAATCAGGGAGGTAGGGTGGTGCTAAGGAGGATTGTGGTCCTCTGATATTCAAGTTGGTGCTTGAATATTGGGAGTTGTAGCTTCCATCTAGTTGTGGCTAGAAAATAGGGTGGCGGGGTGGTGCTCGGGACAACACAGAGTTTTCTGTATACAATTTGGTGCTTATATAAATCCAGTTGGTGCTGGAATATTTAGGGAGTTGGTGCTTCCTTCTAATGGGTGCTAGAGAAATCAGAGAGTTGGTGCTTGTGTAAATCCAATTGGTTCTAGAATATTTAGGGAGTTGGTGCTTCCTTCTAGTGGGTGCTAGAGAAACCAAAGAATTGGTGCTCTCAACAAGTTGGATCTTGTAAAACAGAGGTAGTAGTCTCACTTTGATTTGGTTCTCAAACATAGATGATATACAGAACTTAAAAGACTTCCTATCATTTCGAAGAAGAAGAGGTTTTCTCCCTTTATGGGTTTCCTCATGAAAATCTGTCTCTATGTATATATTATGTGTGATTGATGCTCATTATTTATGTTGTTCATATTATGTATAATATTGATGGTCAATTGATGAAAGATTAACAATGGCTTAATAGAATTAAAATTGTTTAAGCAAAGTAACAATTGATTCACCCCCCCCCCTCTCAGTTGCCTTATTAATTTCAACAATTGGTATCAAAGCGGGTTCCTTTTATTTCAAGGTAGATCTGTAAGCTTAAACATGACAAGTCATGAAGAGACTTCAACCAGTAAGACTCCTTTGTTTGATGGAACAAATTTTGCCTTTTGGAAGGTTAGAATGAGAACATACCTAATGGCCTTAGGTGCTTATGTTTGGGATGTAGTAGAGACTGGATATACAAAGCCCAATGTGTTGGCTTCCAAGGATGATAAGTGAATGAATGTTATCTTAACTGGACTTGCAGAAGCCAATTTTGTAAAGGTGATGCATCTTCAAACTGCCAAAGAAATGTGGGATAAACTTATTAGCAATTATGAAGGAAACGAGAAAGTAAAATATGCCAAACTTCAAACATTTAGGTTGAAGTTTGAACAACTAAAGATGAATGAAGATGAAATAGTTAGCAAGTATTTTTTAAGAGTTGAAGAACTTGTGAATGCCATGAAGGGTCTTGGTGAGAAGATTGAAGAATCAATTTTAGTTCAGAAGATTTTAAGATCTTTGATTGATAAATTTAATTCAAAAGTCTCTGCAATAGAAGAACTAAATGATCTTAAAACTCTGTCCATTGATCAACTCCTAGGAAATTTAACTGCATATGAAATGAGAATCAACAAAGATAAATTCATTACTAGAGAAGCATATTTTAAAGCAGACAAGAATACTGATTCATATTTAGATGATATTGAGGCAAAATTTGTGAGAAGGTTAAAGAAAGGATCAGGAAAATATCAAGGCAAGCTTCCCTTCAAATGTTTTAACTATGGTAAGATAGGTCATTTTTCATCTAAGTGTCCCCATCAGAAAAAGGACCAGAACTCTGATGATGAAAAGAAGTACAAACTCAAGAAATATAGTAAAAAGAAAAGTTTGTGTGCAAATAATGACAATTCCTCAGAAGACATAGATAGGTATTCATCATGTGAAGACAAAGTGAATGATTTTATGCTTATGGATATGGGAGATATTGATGATGAACACACAAGAGGTGGATATGAAGAAGCTATGGTGGATATGAAAGGTGAATTAATCAGTGCTTTGGAATAAATTGACAGACCCAGATGTAAGAAGAGAAAACAAAAACAGTTGTTGAAGAAGTTTAAAATGAATGGTGAAAAACCTGATGAAAACCTTTCTCTACTAAAAGTGGAGTTAGAAGAGGCAAAGAAAATAGAAGACATACCGAAACAACAATTGTCAGAGAAGAAAGTGAGGTATGAAGCCTTAGAAGAAGAGATAGTAAAAACCAGAAAAGAAATGGAGAAGTTTAAGGCATTGTATCACCAAAATCTGCCAAGTATTAAAGCTTCAAAAGAATTGACTTTCATTCTAAATCAGCAAAGGAATCCAAAGTTGAAATCTAGCTTGGGCTATGAAGAAGGATCAAGTAGTGATCATTCAATTAATACATAACCCATCAAGTTTGTCAAAACTACAATCATTGACAACAACCACTTTGTAGAAACAAAGAAAGAAAATCAGCCACCAAGAAGGAATGAAAGAAAAAGTACCAAAACCAAATCTATAGATCAAAGAAATAATACAAACACATTTTCTGATCAAAGAAATCATCAACATGGAAGAAATCGACTACAGCCTTTTTCTAGGTACAAAGGTTTTTTCCATGGTTATTGATTTTTTTGTTCTAACTTTGGTCACAAAGCTATAAATTGTTCTTTAAGATCTAGATATTTGAAAACAAGATACTCAAGGAATAATTATCTTCCACAAAAAAGATTGAGACAACCAAGAAACAAACGACCACATACTATAAATCATGTGATGGATAGAGGAAGGATGCAGGTGAAACATAACAACAATTATGAGAATAATAATCATTATGATCTGTTATTCAATGAACTAGAATGTTACATCTATCATAACTATGGATATAAAGCTGCAGATTGTTGCTTAAGGAATTTTAAGCCAGATTCAAATCCTACTGCTGAAAATTTCAAGATTTGGAAGAAGAAAGAAGATGACAAGCGTAGACTAGTGTTATCAGCCCAAAGAGAAACGAATCCCTGGTATATTGACACTGGATGTTCCAAACATATGACTGGAGACAAAAGTAAGTTTCTAACTCTAAGTGAAAGCAAATTAGGGAATGCAACTTTTCGAAATGATGCACCAGGAAAAATAAAAGGTAAAGGAATGGTGAGTTTGAGTAATGGCAAAGGGAAATCTCAAGATGTGTTGTTTGTAGAAGGTCTGAAACATAATCTTCTTAATGTCAGTCAAGTCTGTGACCGAGGATGTGAAGTCATTTTTACCTCTAAAGATTGTAGAATAAAATCTGTGAATTCAGGACAGCTAGTTGCAAAAGGGATAAGAACAGAAAACAATGTCTATGTGTTAAAAGAAGAAAATGAAGAATGTTACTTAATCAAGTATGATGAAAGTTGGCTATGGCATAGGAGACTTGGACACTTAAATTTTGATCATATAATCAAGCTCAGAAATAATGGGGCAGTAAAAGATCTTTCAAAGATATCAAAGACATACAACTCTATTTGTAAACCTTGCCAAATAGGAAAACTTACTCGCACTCAGTTCTCATCAAAAAATATTCCTTCAATAGAAAAATCTCTCCAGTTAGTACATATGGATTTATGTGGACCATCAAGGAAAGAAGGTATAGGAAAAGAAAATTATTTTATGTTGATTATTGATGACTATTCTAGACTAACATGGGTTGCCTTTTTGAAGGAAAAATCTAAAGCATTTGAAAAATTCAAAGTGTTTAAGGCTCTAACTAAGAATCAAACAGGAAAAATATTGAAGGCAGTAAGGTATGATAGAGGAGTAGATTTTAGCTCATGGAACTTCAAAGAGTTATGTGATAAACATGGAATCAAAAGAGAGTACACAATTCCAAGGACTCCACAACAAAATGGAGTTGTTGAGAGGCAGAATAGATCAGTACAACAAATGGCAAGATCAATGATGAATGAAAGGAACATACCTCAGAAATATTGGGTGGAATCAATTCATACAACTGTTCATATCCTTAACAAAGCACATCTCAGACCACACAATGACAAGACTCCTTATGAACTATGGTTTGGAAGACCTGCTTCAATTAAGCATTTTAAAGTCTTTGGGAGTAAATGTTACATTAAGAATAATGATGAAAATATTGGAAAATGTGATGACAGGGCTGATGAAGGTATCTTCTTGGGCTATGCTACAAACAGTAAAGGGTAGAGATGTTACAATAAGAGGCTACATAAACTAGTTGATTGTATAGACATAAAAGTTGATGAAGAAATCCCAGTCAGAAATGTAGGTAGTGCTGAACCAAGAACAAAGATATAGTTGAACATGAAGATGAACATGTCCAAGGATCAGAAAGAGAAGAATCTGAATCATATGAAGATACAAATACTTCGATTGACACAGATTAGCAGAAAGAAGCAAAATCTCCTCTCAGAATTGTTAAAAAGAATCTTCTTGAAAATCAGATAATTGGAGATATAAATAAAGGAGTTCAAACAAGAAGGAAATTGATTAAAGACTCATAACAATCTCATGTTGTTTTTTTTTATCTATGACTAAACCTAAAAATTTTGATGAAGCCAGCCAGCATGATGATTGGATTAGAGCTATGAATGAAGAGCTTGATCAGATTGAGAAGAACAATACTTGGGAGCTTGTTCCTAGACCTAAAGATAAGAATGTAATAGGTTCCAAATGGGTGTTCAAGAATAAAATGAATGAAAAAGGACA
>ML788377.1:306594-320094 GCA_009831015.1 Picea engelmannii
GAAGAGCTTGATCAGATTGAGAAGAACAATACTTGGGAGCTTGTTCCTAGACCTAAAGATAAGAATGTAATAGGTTCCAAATGGGTGTTCAAGAATAAAATGAATGAAAAAGGACAAGTTGTTAGAAATAAAGCCAGATTGGTTTGTAAAGGGTATGCATAAGTTGAAGGTCAATATTTTGATGAAACCTTTGCACCAGTGGCAAGATTGGAATCCATCAAAATGTTTCTTGCTTATTCATGTCATAAGAACTTTAAAGTTTATCAGATGGATGTTAAGTCATCTTTTCTTAATGGAGATCTAGATGAAGAAGTATATATGGAGCAACCTGAAGGATTCTCATTGATAGATAATCCTAATTATGTTTGCAAGAATAAGAAGGCCTTATATGGACTGAAACAAGCACCACGAGCTTGGTATTATAGACTAGACAAATTTTAAAAGACAAAGGGTTCAAGAAAGGTACTGTTGACAACAATCTCTACATTAAGTCTGAAGGTGATAATTTACTATTTGTTTTGGTTTATGTAGATGATATTATTTTTTGTTGTACTAATGAATCATCTATCCAGTGGTTTTCTAACTCTATGCAAACAGAGTTTGAGATGTCCATGATAGGAGAGCTGTCATATTTTCTTGGTTTACAAGTAAATCGAAGTTCTGCAGGAATATTTATCTCTCAAGAAAAATATTTGAAAGAGATGTTGAAGAAATTTCAGATGGAGAATTCCTATCCTGTTAGTACACCTAAGGTGGTTGTTTGCAAGCTCAGTAAAGATGATATGTCACTTGATGTTGATCAAAGGACATACCGATCAATGATAGGCAGTCTTCTGTACATCACAACTTCCTGTCCTGATATAATGCAAGCTATTGGAATGGTAGGTTGCTATCAGTCTGCTCCTAAACAAAGTCATCCAGTAGTGGTAACAAGGATATTCAAGTACTTGAAAGGCACAATGAATTACGGTCTGTGGTATCCCAGAAATCAGAACTTTTAGTTAACTGCTTATTCAGATGTCGATTGGGCAAACTGTGTTGATGAGAGAAAAAGAACCAGTGGAGGAGCATTCTTTCTGGGTGACTCATTAGTAGCATGGCTTAGTAAAAATCAAGGATCCATTTCATTATCAACTATAGAGGCAGAATACATTGCTGCTGCTACTTGCTGCACACAAATTTTATGGATGATACAAACTCTTGCAGATTTGAAAGTAACTTACACTAATCCCATTCCACTTCACTATGATAACACCAGTGCCATCAGTCTCTCTAAGAATCCTATACTTCATTAAAAATCTAAGCACATACTAATAAAATACCATTTTCTCAGAGAACAAGTTACAAACAGAATTGTTAAAGTGAATCATATTCCTTCCATAGAACAGATAGCTGATATCTTTACTAAACCGTTAGCAATAACTCCTTTTGGATATCTTTGTCAAAAGTTGGGGGTTATAACTTCTTTCATCTAATATGTTCACCTAATCAAGGGGAGTACTTATTGAATATCTTTTGTATTTCTAAGTTGCTTATAGTTGACAGGGGGAGTATGTACTGTAACAGCTCATGGGGAGTGTGTTTCTTCTTTGACATTGATGTCAAAGGGGGAGAAAGTGTGGTAATTTAAAGGATGCTACAGTGGTAGTAATTTAAAGGATGCTACAGTGGTATAGTTGCATGTTTTTCAAGGGGTTTCCATCAATGCCAAAGGGGGAGATTGTTGGCATGTTTTTAGATAGAGGCAGAGTATGCATGTTTTTCATTGATGGTGAACATCAACACACATTAGCACGATCAATAGCGTAGAAATAATGGCAAGATCAGTAGTGTAATCTCAGAAGGAGGAAAACAGTCAAAGCACAACAAAGGTCTTATTTCGGAGTTTCACAGATCAGGAAATCCAAAGGAAAGAGGTTTGAAATCACGATAACAATCTTGACCGTTGGAGTCATAGGACATGTGGCATGCGATTGGAATTTTGCTAACTTGCACATTGGAGGAGTCAATGGAGCATGGTGTGGGAAATCGTGATATGAGAGATCACGAAAAGATCTAGACCGTAAAATCATCGAGATCGTGGACTGTTGATCAGGCCTGACGAAGGCCCATGAAGTTGCGAAATCGCGATAAGATCTTGACCGTTGATCCAAGAGGGACACATGGCAAAAGATCATCGTTTCGCCGACTGGAAATTCAAAGGAGCGAAGTGCTCATTTTATTGGTGAGTGGTCATATATCATGGTCATATTATTGAGAGCTGGAGAGTAGATCTAGAGATGCCAAGCTCCATCTCAGAGTTTCGGCAATCACGACTTGGAGCATCAAGACCCTTCATCACAGGAATCGCAATGAGATCTGGACCATCGGATCATTGGATATCTCGACCATTGATCAGGCTCGATGAAGTTTATAAGTTCAAAAAATACGAAGTGCCTTTTGGCGTAGCCTGTGGTCATCACCGGTGGTCATGTGAGGGGAAGAAGCTAGCAGTGCTAAGCTCCGTCTCAAAGTCTCGGTGATCACGACTTGGAGTGTTGAAACCCTTCATCACAGGAATCGTGATATGTGATATCACGATGAGATCTGGACCGTCGGATCATTGGATATCTCGACCATTGATCAGGCTCTATGAAGTTCATAAGTTTGCAAAATACGAAGCACCTTTTGGCGCAGCCTGAGGTCACCATTGATGGTCAAGTGAGGGGAAGAAGATAGCGGTGCTAAGCTCCATCTCAGAGTCTCAACGATCATGACTTGGAGTGTTGATACCCTTCATCATAGGAATGCCGAGATGCAAAATCACAAAATTCAAGTTATGTTTAGTGCTCGGTCACAGCTAGTGGGCATATGAGATAAACGTAAAATCTTGCGGATTTAATCCAACAATGTTGGTTAATTGGAAACTTGATCAAAGGGTTATTGTTTCACCTCACAGGTAATCGATCAATTATGATTCAATTAGCAGAACTGAATCATGATTCTTGGACGGTTGGTGATTTAGTTGATGATGCGTTTTCTTGGATATTCGACGGGTAACTAAAGTGGTTGGAGTGGATAAAAGAAACATGAAGTGATTGTGCATGGTTGGTCGTTCTGAATGAAAAATGAGTTGAACTGTAAGAAAGGGAAAATTATAGTATGCACAGTGTGAGACCGAAAGTATGCACAACATGAGATAAAACTCAGAGATGAGTAATAGATGAGGTTGAGATAGAAGCAAGAGCAGAATTGCAGAACAACTTGAAGCAGAGCAGAATTGCAGAACAGACAGAGGAAGAGAAGAATTGTAGAACAGTTAGAAGCAGACCATATTTACAGAACAGAGAAGAAGTGGTAAGAATCAATTTATCTGTGTTTTTGGTTATTCAATCATTTATTTATAATCAGGGAGGTAGGGTGGTGCTAGGGAGGATTGTGGTCCTCAGATATTCGAGTTGGTGCTTGAATATTGGGAGTTGTAGCTTCCATCTAGTTGTGGCTAGAAAACAGGGTGGTGCTCGGGAAAACATAGAGTTTTATGTATACAAGTTGGTGCTTGTATAAATCCAGTTGGTGCTAGAATATTTATGGAGTTGGTGCTTCCTTCTAGTGGGTGCTAGAGAAACAAGAGAGTTCGTTCTCTCAACAAGTTGGTGCTGGAATATTTAAGGAGTTGGTGCTTCCTTCTAGTGGGTGCTAGAGAAACCAGAGAGTTGGTGCTCTCAACAAGTTGGAGCTTGTAAAGCAGAGGTAGTAGCCTCACTTTGAGTTGGTGCTCAAACATAGATGATGTACAGAAATTAAAAGACTACCTATCATTTCGAGGAAGAAAATATTTTCTCCTTGTATGGGTTTCCTCGTGAAAATCTATCTCTATGTATATCTTATGTCTTATTGATGCTCATTATTTATGTTGTTCATATTATGTATAATATTTATGGTCACTTGATGAAAGATTAAAAATGGATTAATAGACATAAAATTGTTTAAGCACAGTAACAACTGATTCACACCCCCCCCATCTCAGTTGCCTTAGTAATTTCAACAGATGGCACCTCACTATTATGATGGATGGTTTGCGCTCTTCCATCCCATTTCCAACAAGATGTGGAGCTCCCTTGTGTCTTCACTCTGAAAGATGTTGTTGACCAGGGAATAACACATCTGAAAAAAATGTCACACCATATAGAAATATTCTTGATGGATTGCACCCTCTAGAGCATCACCATGATGACATAGACCACTCACCATAAACTTGAAATTTTGATGGATCTGCATCAAGTTTCTAATGATACTTACGTGTTCCTATGTCACAATAAAAACCACATTTTTTGATAAAGTGGCGATGAATTGATTGATGATGGTTTCTTGGAAAATGCAACGTGGCAAACCAATATGATGTAAATACTGACAGTGCTATGTTCATCGTAATTGTGAAAATTCTATGCGATGAACAAAAATTTCATAAAATATCTCCAAAACTTCCATGTGGTGGTTTGTTACATAAAAGGTTTGACATATTGTTAGCATGGTCAAGAGTGTAATGAAATGGGTTCGACTAATAACTAGAATTGGGTTTATCGAAACCTAGACATGAGTTCGTCGGATGGGTGTTGGAACGACATCGAAAAATGATCCAAATGTACTAGTTGAAGGAGGATTTTGGAAAGATATTTGGAGAGGGAAAGTACGAGGTATATTCTGAGGAAAGGAAGAAATAAGGCATAACTTCCAACATGGAGGGAAAGTAGCCAAGGGTGTGATGCACTAGGTTATGTTTTGAGAAGTATGGAAATGCAGGTCTGTTGGAGGCATGTGTGAGGTGGAACCAAAATTTGTATTAACTTGGTGAAGTCTTTCGTAATGAAGGGAAAAAAATTCTACGATTGAGAGAACATCTGAGGTGCACCACAAGAGTTTGTAGAGACAGTTGCGACAAAGAGTCTTGGTGTGGATAATTTTTGTATAAGTGTCTTAGTGAGGTGAGGCAAGCCTTATGACTCTTCCCAAGTTGTAAATGGAGCTAGGAGTTCTCATATTATAATTGTTTCATAATAAAAAAGACTTAGTTGGGTGTTAGGAACATTTCATGTCACCCACACTATTTTTTTGTATGTATTTAATCCATTACACAATTTCTCTATTGGTTTCTCATGTTCATGGATGTATGCTTATAAATGACTAAGTGTTAAAGTGTTAACAAGATTGTCTAAGTATTGAAGAGTTTCACTAGAGTAGGAGTGTGACTCACCAGTAGCCTATAATGAAGTATCAATATTCTCTAGGCAAGTCCCTGATAGATCATAGGAAACCATCCTCATCCCAACCAATATAACCCATAGTAATTTTAAAAATCAAATATGTTGTGTTATTACATTTTTATGATGATTGTGTTGGTTTCATTTTGATATTAATGTTTTCTATATATATGTTGTAGGCTACATATCCATTAGTAGATAAATCCATAGAAATGGACATGGATGAGATAATGTGCGATGATGACATCGTATCATCTCTTAACCCCTTTCAGATGTTAAAGAAGTTCGTAAAAAAAAATGTGTAAATCCTTCATTTGGTATTCATTCAGCTGCAAATGGTGGAGATTAGAGAAAATATTGATCGTTTGATGATGAGAGATCAGTCGTTGAATGTAAGTTGCAAGATATTTGATTAGAAGATAAATTCATTTATGGTTTTATATTTTCTACTCGTATATGTCATGAACTAAAGGATAGTTTGTTTTTACAGGAACATTTGCATCCATATAATCCTACTGAGGGGCCTATTGCTACTATTGATGCTATTGATGAGTCTTCACATCACGAGAATACAACTTCACTTGCATATCAAAATGTGCCATTTTTTTTCGAATGAAAAATAGGAAACACATAGAAGGACACCCCAGAGGGAAGATGTGAGTGCACCCTCCACTGCTCGACGCATGACAAATCATGCAGAACAGGGTAATGGGGTAGATGCAACATAAAGTAGTATTGATATAGCTCAAGCAACATTTCTTGGATCTTGCCATGTTATTAGCACGGGAATAGTACATACCACATTTTTGGTGGAAGAAAATCTATTTCCCATAAAAATAGAGAAGATCCCAGGTATTTAAAAAATATTTTAACTATTATATATAATCTAATTGAAAATTACTTATAGATCATTCTTTTTAAACTAATGATGACATGATCATTTTGCAGGAAATGATGTTTTTTTTTTAACATGTAAATGATTGGTAACTAGATATCTTTCGACCCACCATCCACACAGGGTGGGATAAAAAAAGAAAAAATTTAAAACATGAGCTCATTAATCGCTTGATTGGGTTGTTAGGTGTTGAGACCTTCAACGGAGCGGAGGTCCTCAAGAAAATAAACCAACATATGAGATTGTGAGGGACCAATATAGGGTTCATCTAGAAATTAACCCTAGGTATGAGCACCCTACAATGATTCCAGTAAGGGATTGGAAATCCCTACTGGATGATGGAAGGGAGCGGGATTTCAGAAAAAAAAGGGAAACTTATCGCCATGCATAGGAAGGTATGCAATACTTTGAACAATGTAATTATATGTTTATTACTGTTTATTTTTACATGAAATTTGCAACATCTAACATATTTCAACCTTTTCATAGGATGCCAGACACATCAAAAGAAACAAAGGCTAGACTATAAAAGCATGGCCAACACAAGATTGGTCTTGATGGTTATTCAAATCTGGTGGCACGAATTGTAAGTATCAATAACTCAAAAATTGTATCCAAATAATAAATTGCATATAAATTTATTTCTATTTCACCATAAAATATAAATTGATGATCTTATGAAAAATTGCAAGAGAATCGATTCAACAAAGTGCCAATGAAAGACAACTTGAGGCTTGGTTTCCATCATAACTTTGTAGCTCTTGTTGAACATCGAACAATATTGGGTGTTGGACCAACACATTCTTCCAATGATGCACCCTTCACAAAGGTAAATAAAATCAACACAATTTATTTAAGATTAATTACTGGTGCATTCTATTCATTATTAATTTTGGCCATAAAATAGTGAGCCTCTTTGTTTTAAGCATGAAATCCACGATACACATAATGTCTAGGATGGAGAATGACCAACCAATGAAGGTCATGTTGTGCATCCTAGTAATGGAAGTATTCATGTGCTACAAAAAACGTACAATGAATTACAGTTGAAAATATTTAATTGCAAATAGTGAATTACTTTTAATCTTTGATGTTTCAAATCCAGATCATGCAGAGGGTCATCCTATACAAGATGAGGTATATAGAAAAGGATATGAAGTACATGATGTGACACTGTTAGGTAAAGAGCACCACTCTAATGTTGTTTTTATTAATGAAATACTTGTAATAATATAAACAAAACATATCAATTTAACATTTATTCATTATTGTAGTAGATCATGTCACCTTACAACAACATCCATGTCATGAGTACATGACCCTACAAATAATAAGACAATATGCAAAGGTGTCCAAAATAATTGATAAAGATGTTGTAGAAGATGACCAATTGATTTATGAATTTGTCAAAAGAAAAATGCCAAAAAATAAGTGATTGTAATAAGATTATGACGCATTATTTTTTATAATATAAACCAATGTCATGAAATATTTTTTCCTACGAGTGAATGAATGAATTTTACAAGTACTTAATGGATGAATGTTGAATGTTTCTTTATGACGAAAAACACATATTTGCAAATAAATTCATTTATTTTCAAGTACATGCATTGGGTATGGTGAATTGAGAGTGATGTGAGGGGGGAGGGGCCATATTATCTTCCACCTTCAAGTGGTTGGCCCTATTCATTAGATAATATTAAACTATTATCGAAACAAAGAGAAGCTCAATAAGGTAATGATATTTATTATTATGTATTATATACTTGTGTAAATTTTGAAATGCATGTCTATTTCTTAAATTCTTTATCATAAATGTAACATTTCATGGCTCATTGATTTCTACAGGACTTCTCACTAGGAATTTTACTAGCCTATGTCGAGAGGCAGCATCAATTGTACAAAAAGGTACATAATTAATTCTCATGAATCTCTCTTTTTATATGTCTTTTTAGTTATTTACCTTTCATGTGCATTGTAGTTCTTTAATTCATTTGTTATATGTAGTTTATTTCATTCATCCATGATTGTATGCAACTTTAATCTAACAAACCTAATTCTCACTTTACCCCACCAACTGCTACCTTACCTTTCTCTCACCTTCCAACCCTAACTTGATGTAATCTATCATGATCAGATTGCATACCCTATCTTTTCTTACCCTACCAACTCAGCCTAACCTAGCCTACCCTTACTTAGTCTAACTAAACCTAAATTAAATGTGTAGTATATTGTTCCCCATGGGAACCATTGATGGTGTGTACCATTTCATGCCAATAGGGAAGCTTACATGGAACCAATATTGTTGGAAGAATTTTTGTTTTGAAACCCATTTTTAACCTTAAAATTCCTCTAATGTAAGTGATTCAAAGAAATAACACTTTGCTTACATATTAGGGAACCTTTTTTACTTTACATCCTTTAATGATAAAAATAATTTTTCAACTTAGAGTGGTGAACCATTCATAGAGAAGGTCAAAAATATTTGTTGGCCCTAATATTTTGTGCTACTTCACAAGGGGCTATGGCATTACCTACTCAATAAAACTCAATAAGTTGGATACAAAGAAAACTAAACATCTCATGTCACAAGGGGTTATGGCATTATCTTCTCAATAAAACGTGATAGGTTGGGTTCAATGAAAACTAAATATCTCATGTACATACATTTGAATCTCCACTTTATCTTCATAAGGTAAGAAGAGTATCATTTAGGGCCATCAAAGGATTGCGTTATGGATCATAAGTATACTGGCTTGGACAATGCTTTGCCCAATTTTTATTTGGGTGAAGGTTCTTCTTCATTTGAAGTAGAGGCTTCTTTGGGTTCGACCCCACAAGGATATTCCAATGCCTCTAGTGCACCTAAGAGAATTGTATATGATGATGTACAACTTGCTAATACTATTTTTAGAGAAATAAATTTCCTTCATCCTCCCATGTATTAAGCGGTCATAACAGTTGGTTGTGGAGCCTCATTGTCTTCATGATTCATAGGTATTTGTTTTCAGCTGTGTTTATACCCCATGAATACTTTACACCTTGGAATACTATACACCCATCCACATTGGGGAGTGCAGGGTCCGAGGGAAAAGCCCCCGAAGGAGCCCCCGAAGGAAAAATTTCCTTGTAAATGTGTGTTATCACTGAAATTTCGTCCTCAATATTGCACGCAAATGGTTATAGAAATACAACAATGCCAACAACAATTATTTCACCTAAAGCACTAAAATGCATTTCAAAAGACAAAAACTATACAATTGGGCAAAAATTGACATGCACAAACTCACTAAACGAAGAGCGTGCATAGTGCATAGGCCAAAAAAGCCCTCAAAGCGCACAATGCGCCAAATGTGTGATTGTGTAAGAGAAAATATGCACACTCCTATGAACAATGCATATATGGTTCTTGTCTCCCCCCCAACCACACCCGGACCAGCTCCCAACCTGATTTGACCTCCATATCTAAGCGAAATCTGAATGGGGGGCTAGTCAAGGACCAAAGGGTGCCCTAAAAGGCCCCTTTATCACACCAAGAACCAATTATATTTTTCCTTAAATAAATTCTATAAATGAAAGCCATGGGTACACTAATAAACCAATATCTTCATAGTATTTTTATGTTGCATCAATTCTCCCTTTAGAATCCTCTTTTCTCCTTGGAGTATTCAAACATCATTGTAATAGGTGATATGAAAATAGAAGGCTGACTTGTTATGCTATGAAAGCACCCTCTACTTCATTAAAATAGACTTTATAGGACCTTGCTCCATGTGTTAAAATATGCAGGATAAAATTATGTGTTAAGTTCATGCTTCTTCTTTTAAATGGTTATGTGTGATGAAAAGTTCTCTTAAATGGTTAAATAAGTTCTTTAAATAAAAACATAGCAACATAACTTGCAGCAAATAAACCATCAAACTGACAACAATAACAAGATGATAAAGGAGTTCACCCCTCTCCGGGCTATATCTCCTTGAGCCTCCTTCAATGGACTTGGATCTCTGGGATTAATTTGTCAAAAATTATTTTACAAGCTACTGCTCAACTCCAATGGAAAAATAGATTGTACCATTGGGATCCAAATACATAAAAACCCCAAAAATGACTAATGAAACTCTGAAAACGGATCATGGCTCATCCGGGCATGACCTCTTCTACGTGTGGCCTTAAGCTTCCCTGAGCTTCTCTTTGGAAAAAAAACCTGTAAAAGTTCTCAAATGGATCTAAAACCTATCCCAAAATGTTCAGAGCATAATAATTAGTCAAAAATGATTATTTAATCATAGAAAAAAAACATAGGCTCATCTGAGCATGACCACAAACAATGAGGGCTTCAAGCTCCCTGGAGCTTCCTGAAACTTCAATGGTTAAAAACCTACAAAAGAAGTCTTCAAATGGCTGTAAAAACAGTGCCAATGGATTTAGAACGTCCAAAAACCCCTAGCTGGACTTTTACGACACCTCATTTGGCAAAAAAATGAAGAAGATAGGCCTCCTGCCATTCTCTTTTTTCAAGCTTGTTGTCTATGGTTCGCCAAAACACACCTCTGTACGTTGAACCAAGAACACGCTCAAAAACGCATGCTTAAACCCAGCACCCACATGTAACCGCAAAACTAACCAAACTGTAGGATGGTTATGGGCACGCCAACGCCTAACCACCAAGGTCACGGTCACATGAGTAAGTACCCGAAACCATGGGCTAATTGTTTGTTACAAACCAAACTTACCCCCGTGCCAAGGTTAAGGTCATATGGGATCACATAAGAACCGGGGGATAAACATTTAAAATACCAAACTCCAACACGCCAAACTCCATGTGTTGTGGTTGCATGTGGTGTCGTATAAAACCAAGGGCTAGGGCTAAGTCGTAGCCCAACCCCGCGCCCAATAAGCAACATATGTTAATTTACATATATGCAAATTCATATATATGACAAGAAACATAATATGGCGTGTTGGTTTTTCGGACTTTTTTAAAGCTTTGGTAAATGGGGAGGTCTGAGGTTTAATCCCCACGGACTCCATAAACTTTTGAACTAACAACCATTGCCAATAATGGGGTGCCACGTGGCATCCCATGACTGGGCCACGTGGCACCAAAACACTTGTCAAAATGATGCCACATGTCAAAACATGATTAGAACACATATGCCAACTCATCTCTGCCACGTCACCTCTACCATGTTAGCGTATAGACATGCCACGTCAGTGTGTACGGACTGCATAGTCAGCGTCCTTTTTTTTTACCTATTTGATGATTCAAATAGATCGCGATATCTATTGCTCCCGATGTCCGTTTGAACCCAAATGAGTTGCGTTGGGTTTTTGATGATGAGGGATATGCTCCTATTTGTTTTGAGGAAATTTCGAGAACATTGATTTTTGGGCTAAATTTTGACCCCTGGTCCAGATTTTGATCATTCCTTCCCACTTAAAGGATTTTGGACCCACAAAATCTTATGATTATCTATCTGAGATTCAATACTCTCTTGTTTTCAAGTTCTATCAATTGATTCTACTTGAAAAGTCTTTTGACAATCACCTGGAAACTTTGACATGCCTTGCACTGCAACTGACTATGTCCCTCAACCACTGTTCTCTGGCTGCTGCTGACCCACTATTCTCTTTATGCTTGGAATACTACCAACCTTCCCACTGAGAATCAAGTCCCTTGCAAACTCTTTGACATCAACAAAATATGCTCTCCAATGGCTGCAAAAAATTTCCTGCGACATCTTGTCACAAGCCAAGAAAACCATGAATCTTGAAAACAAATTTATACAAGACTGAAAAATGATGCCAACAAAGTCTTTTTATCTTAAAACAAATTGTCGCATCTTGTACTTCATCAAAGCACATGGCATTTTCTTGCATCATGGTGTACTCAAAATCAACTTACAAGTCAACAAACACCATCGACTAAACACAAGTCGAAAAACACGATCGACACAACATAGTCATCAAGAAAACATCGACACAAGTCGAGACTCATTTGAAACATATCGACCTTCCCAATGACAAGTCGAAAAACATGATACACAATCATCTTATAATCATGAATCATTCATGATGAACTATCACCAGGTTCACTGCTTACACATACACAAAAAAAAAATGCATGTGCATGACTCTTCAACTCTCCTTCCAGTACAAACATAAGTACATAAACCCAAAACATGTGGGTACATAAGAGCTAAACATGAAAAATATATATGGCTGTAACAAATGAACATCATATCCATCTTTTACATCCTCCTGGCGAAGTTGTGAAACAACAAGAATGCCCTCACACGAATTGCATTCACATGAAAACGTGCATCATACAAGTTATGATAAACTGCTACAACTTGTCATACTCTCAACATAAATGCACACATAAAGCTAAAAAGTGCATTTACAACAGAAAATGCAAGCGTTACTTGCTCAAGAAATCCAACCATTTCTTACCAAGCCAACTCAACGGTGACTTTTTCTGCTGAAAATTGTCCTCTTGTGAATCATCTTGACTCACATCGATGATGGAATCTCCTCTTCCATTCTTGCCAATATCTTTATCCATCTGCTTCTTATGCTGTGGATGAGTGGTTGGATGCAATGCCAACATTGATCAATGAGATGACCCCTCTTCTGACAATGAGTGCAAATCTTTTGCATCCTCTTTTCACGTTGTCTTTGCTTGTAAAGTTTCCTGAAAGTGGTTAATCTTTTCCAACACTTTGAAACATGATGGTTATATAAACCACAATATGTACATGGATTCTTTCTTCCATTTTTACATACAAATTTATCATGCTTAACATAATCAAAAGCAGTTGAATGATAAGCGGAATTATACCTTGAACATTCACCTTTATCGCCTCTTTGAGGAGGTGAATTTGAAGAGTTACAAGCTCTCCTTTGAAGACCAACAACAGTGTTATTGTCCTCATCGTTGTCACAACTCTTTCATTTCACACATTTGCATTCATCTTGAACACAAGCCTTGCATGCTAGAGGGATTGAACTTTCAACAAAATTTCTTGAACTTTCACCTTTATAACCTTCTTGAGGAGGTGAACTTGAAACAAAATTTGTTCTTGGAACTTTTTCCCTTGTCTTCTCAACTTTGGAATTTGCTCCATCTCTTCGTTCATATCCAAGACCAAAATACTTGGGTCTCTCTTCAACAACAATAGTCTCAACAATGCCTTGTGCATACTTGCCTAACCCTTTACCTTCATAGCCCATTTTAAACAATAACTTGGACCCTATTCCTCTTGTGTGATTTTCAAAAACACCAAAACATTCATCTTGAGAGGAATTAGAAGATAAACTAACATTGCATACCTTATGTTCATGCATGTACTTGGTAAGGGTTTC
>ML788377.1:343730-411875 GCA_009831015.1 Picea engelmannii
GCCTAAAGCCGACATAAATAAAATAACATTACTAATCTAAATTACAACTAATGGCCTAAAGCCGACATAAATAAAATAACATTACTAATCTAATATGCCCCAATTAAGTGGTAATGAGCCAATATTAGGGCTTAACAAAATGTCGCACTTTGACCGAGGTACCTAGTGACCAAATTTAGGACATATACCCATGTGGAAATTGTGGGATGCAATTTCACCTTGATCAAATTTTGAGTGGCTATTGGTAAATATCACCAGCTCTTTCAAGATATGCACCATCTACCCCTCATTATAATTGATTATTTCATCCTTCACTAGTTCCTCTTCTAGTGGATTCAGACCCCACTGTTGAGTTCTCTTGCAAGGTCCAGTGCTATTTTGAGAGGAAGGATGATACATCTTTTAGGATATGAGAATTTGTTTTATTTGTTCCCCCATGTGGAAAAAATAAACCTACCCACATGTTTTCTTATTTACAGTTGATTTGTGTATGATCCTCATTTGATTACATCAAATTCTGAGTTATAGTATCTTGTGAAGGCCCAACTTATACAAATCTCTTGTTCTTTTATTGATCTCATCACCATTTGCACACATTCACTTTTCTAGTCAGACATCATAGGGAACCCACAAAATCCTCGTTGTTCTAGACGCTTGCAAAACCTCCCTCCTATTATAGTAGGAGTTCCTAGTGTTTCCAACTCACCGTCTCATCCATCTCACACCCCCATGAGTGCTACTATTTTGGGATTAACTTTACATGGTTCCACTTTACCAGGGTCCAATTCCCAAGGACATATTGTTAGCATGGTCAAGAGTGTAATGAAATGGGTTAGACTAATAACTAGAATTGGGTTTATCGAAACCTAGACATGAGTTCGTCAGATGGGTGTTGGAACGACGTTGAAAAATGATCCAAATGTACTAGTTGAAGGAGGATTTTGGAAAGATATTTGGAGAGGAAAAGTACGAGGTATATTCCAAGGAAAGGAAGAAATAAGGCATAACTTCCAACATGGAGGAAAAGTAGCCAAGGGTGTGATGCACTAGCTTATTTTTGGAGAAGTATGGAAATGCAGGTTTGGTGGAGGCATGCGCGAGGTGGAACCAAAATTTGTATTAACTTGGTGAAGTCATTGTTAACGAAGGGAAAACAATTCTATGATTGAGAGAACATCTGAGGTGCACCATAAGAGTTTGTGGAGACAGTTGCAACAAAGAGTCTTGGTGTGGAGAATTTTTGTATGAGTGTCTTGGTGAGGTGAGGCGAGCCTTTTGACTCTTCCCAAGTTGTAAATGGAACTAGTAGTTCTAATATTATAATTGTTTCATAATAACAAAGACTTAGTTGGGTGTTAGGAACATTTCATGTCAACCACACTATTTTTTTATATGTATTTAATCCGTTCCACAATTTCTCTATTGGTTTCTCATGTTCATGGATGTATGCTTATAAAAGACTAAGTGTTAAACTGTAAAAAAGATTGTCTAAGTATTGAAGAGTTTCACTACAGTAGGAGTGGGACTCACCAGTAGCCTATAATGAAGTATCAATATTCTCTAGGCAAGTCCCTGATAGATCATAGGAAACCATCCTCAGCCCAACCGATATAACCCATAGTAATTTTACAAATCAAATATGTTGTGTTATTACGTTTTAGTATGATTCTATTAGTTTCCTTTTGATATTAATATTTTCTATATATCTGTTGCAGGCTACATATCCATTAGTAGAGAAATACAAATAAATGGATATGGATAAGATAATGTGTGATGATGGACATCGCATCATCTCTTAACCCCTTTCAGATGTTAAAGAAGTCCGTAAAAAAAATTGTATAAATCCTTCATTTGGTATTCATTCAGCCGCAAATGGTGGAGATTAGATAAAATATTGATTGTTTGATGATGAGAACTCAATCATTGAATGTAACTTGCAAGATATTTGATTAGAAGATAAATTCATTTATGGTTTTATATTTTATACTCGTATATGTCATGAACTAAAGGATAGTTTGTTTTTACAGGAACATTTGCATACATATAATCCTAGTGAGGGGCCTATTGCTACTATTGATGCTACTGACGAGTCTTCACATCATAAGCATATAACTTCACTTGCATATGAAAATGTCCCATTTTTTTTCGAATGAAAAATAGGAAACACATAGAAGGACACCCCAGAGGGAAGATGTGAGTGCACCCTCTACTGCTCGACGCATGACAGATCATGCAGAATAGGGTAATGGCGTAGATGCAATATAAAGTAGTATTGATATTTCTCAAGCAACATTTCCTGGATCTTCCCATGTTATTAGCACGGGAATAGTACATACCACATTTTTGGTGGAAGAAAATCTTTCCCATAAAAATAAAGAAGATCCCAGGTATTTCAAAAATATTTTAACTATTATATATAATCTAATTGAAAATTACTTATAGATAATTCTTTTGAAACTAATGATGAAATGATCATTTTGCAGGAAATGATGTTTTTTTTAACATGTAAATGATTGGTAACTAGATATCTTTCAACCCACCATCCACACAGGATGGGATAAAAAAAGAAAAATTTTAAAATATGAGCTCATTAATCTCTTGATTGGGTTGTTAGGTGTTGAGACCTTCAACCGAGCGGAGGTCCTCAAGAAAGTCAACCAACATATGAACATTGTGAGGGACCAATATAGAGTTCATCTAGAAATTAACACTAGGTATGAGCACCCTCCAATGATTCCATGATGCAGGAGCATCGAAAACTTATCAAGCGAGCCAACATGGAGCGGAAGGAAGCTGGAGAGCGCCAGCACAAATTTTGAAGACACTTTAATATTGTTGCGCCAAACATTAATGTGTGGATTTAATGAAGTTCACTTTGTATATTGTATTGGACCTTGAGCGGATAGCTCCCGTCCTTAGGCAGATAGTCGGTATTTAAGATAGTTAATGCTGGTAGTTAGAATATTTAATTCTAGATTTGATAGCTTAGAGCGCAAGAGGGAAACGAGATATAGACACCCTCATTGTACATTGTAAAATAATTATGGATTATTGAAGCAAGAAGAGAAGAGAAAGCAGACAATTGTATGAAGAACACCCATGTACAGATATTGAATTAATAGAAGAAATCTTTGATTCAATTCCATGGTTATGTGTTGTTCCTTTGTGTATTGATGTTTATGCTCATGAATATTTGCTTCCTGTCATGCATTTGCTTTTATATGCTATGTATGTGATTTCATGGTTGGATTGAAGTCTGAGAGGTTGAGTGAATGAGCTTCAATTGTTTCTCTAACTGAACCAGAGAATTCCTGCAAGGAGTGCAATTGAATTTGTCTGCAAGGAGTGCATGACTGCAAGGTTCAATTAGAGAAATCTTTTGTCCTCATTCATTTCAGAAGTGCAGATTTGGTACCGGAGCCGTGCAAGGTGTGCGTAGGCTAGACGAAGTCTCAGAGTTGCTATTCTGAGCAAAGGGAATTAAGACTGCTGCTGCTTCAGGTGTGCGCAGAGTCGAAGCTTCGATACTTAGAAGTTGTTGAAGGTTTTCTGCAAGGATTGCGTGCAAGAAATTTTCAGAGGGACTTGAGAAGTTCAGAACAAGATCAGGAAGGATATTCCTTTGGGTTTGTCAAAGGACAGTACAGAAAAAGTTGTGCCTTTAAGGTTGCAAGGAACGTTGCATTTTTGCGCGCAAGGTGACGAGGTTTGAGGAAGAACGGCTCGTCGTTACGTGGGTTGTGCAAGAAGAAAAGATAAGACGGTCGACATTCTCCGTGGAGAATCCGTGAGGTTCTGTGGGTCGTCAGATCTCACCGAGGTGTAAGGAAGTTATCGTGTGAGCGTGGAGAGGATAAAATATTAGGAGGGCAGGAGCCTTCGATCGGGATCACAAGGAACGTTGGTTCTATTCGTGGATCGGCTATCGGGAGTTCGTGAGGTAAGACTCCAAATCTACGCAACAGAAGTCACGATATAGCGAGGTGCAATATTCCGACAAATTGCATAAGTAGTGTGGGCCACAGGAGATAGTGGAAGATAGGTTGCAGAAACCATCGGCATTTTGGCATCTCGGGTATCGGGAGTTGAGGTAGGAGTCATTTGGTCACACGAGTGGTGAAGACGCGAGGGAGCGGGACCGCGAGTCTCGACATTTCGGGAACTCGTGTGTCGGAGGTTGGAACCTCAAGCGCTTGGTGTTGCAAGTAGAAAGTAGTGATAGAGTGAAGTCCCGACAACGGAGGGAGAAAGTTAGCGATTGACTGACACATTGGGTCTCGAGGACTTGAGACTATAGAAATCGATAGTGAACTCGTGGAGCCGCGAAGTTCCGATCCTCCGAGTCAGAAAAGGAGGATTGAACAAAGAGGAGTTGTGGGTAAGGAAGATCCCCGATAAGGGATAAGAAGAACCCTTGACGTTCTTCAGGCCGAAAGGAAAGAAGATCCTGTGTGGGCGCGTGGACCTTCCAACCTGCGGGTAGTGAAGGGGCCGTGTTGCAACCAAGTGGTATCAGAGAGAGAATATCTTTTTCTTTCTGTAGCAAGAAAAGAATATTCTCCATGCCATCGAGGAGAGAAAGGCAGTCACCTGATCTCAAATATAGGAGGTGCGAAGAAGAGGCAGGCCAGCAGGAAATCCAAAAATGGAAAGTCAGATGAGAGATCTCCGAGCAAGGCTTGAGGAGATGGAGACAGCTCAAAGACGCGTAGTTGGTGCAGGGGATCTTAGTTATTCCGAAGTTGAAGAGGAAGCTGGACATGGAGAAGAGGTCACATCAGAAGATGCATCAACCGAGTGGTTGATCAAATCCATTTCCAGAATGGGTGCGAAAGCTAAAATGGGCATTCCAGTCTATGAAGGGAGTCTGGATGTAGAAGAGTTACTGGATTGGATCCGAGCTCTTGATACCTACTTAGATTATGAGGATATCGAAGAGGATAAGAAGGTCAAACATGTTGTCACACGCTTGAAAGGACATTCAGCATTATGGTGGGATGAGCTACAAGTGGATAGACACTGCAAAGGAAAACAAAAGATCAAAAGCTAGGATCAGATGATCGCGAAGATGAAGGCGAAGTTCATCCCAAGAGATTATCAAATTACTTTGTTCAGGAGGATGCAGAACTTGAGACAGAAACTAATGATAGTGAAAGAATACACTGAGGAATTCTATCGACTGAACATCAGAGAAGGTCATCGGGAGAGGGATGATGAGAAGGTTGCCAAATATCTGAATGGTCTGAGATACGACATTCAGGATGAATTAAGCATGGTTACCATCAGGACGGTGGAAGATGCTTACCAGATGGCTCTGAAAGCCGAAGAAAAGCTGAGCCGTAAGCAAGGTTAGTGAGGGCAAGGCAGGAGTCAGCTTAGAGGCAAGGCAATTGCCCAGGAGAAATATCAGAAGCCCAAGGAGGAATGGAAGAAACCTCAAGGTAAGGTTTAAAGAGGTGGAACCTCGCAGAGGCATCCATACATTGAACCGAGAGGACAGCATACAGAGCAGAGAGGAGATTATGCTGACACAAATACTTTTCCTCATACCAGAGGTAGAGGAAGAGGTCGAGGTGGAGTAATCACATGTTTTACATGTGGAAAGAATGGGCACAAATCATTCGAGTGTCCAGAGAAAAAGAAGGACGTTGGAGAAGCTCACATCACAGAGGCGTAGAGGTGTGATGCTGAGACTGAAGATGCAGAAGGTGGAAGATCACTTGGAATGCATAAAGTTCTTTTGACATCTGAGAAGGAGGTAGAAACCTCGGTTCAGAGGACCAGACTGTTCAAGACAGCTTGCAAGACCAAGGACTGGAAGTGCAAGGTTATTGTGGACAGCGGTAGCATAGACAATCTCTTTTCAACCGAGATGGTAGAGAAATTAGAGCTAGAGACAACTAATCACACACGACCGTACAAAGTTTCATGGTTACATAAGGGTCATCAGGTGAGTGTCACTAAACAATGTTTAGTTGAATTCAAGATAGGGGGATATAATGATAAAATCTTGTGTGATGCTATTCCCATGGATGTATGTCATTTATTGTTGGGTAGACCATGGCAATATGACATAAATGTGGTTCATGATGGGAGAATGAACACATATACTTTAGAGAAGGATGGGAGGACACACAGGTTGCTTTCGATAAAGGATAAGGAGGTGAAACCGAAAGTAAGCAACACAATACTTCTCATGAGTGGGAAAGAGCTTCTTACAGAGATGGAGAAGAAAGAAGATCCACAATTCTTTGTGGTCAGAAAGCCGAGGATTGTTCTGACTAGCACAAGAGTGGATGATTTACCAAATGAAATTTAGGAACTACTGGAAGAGTTCGCTGACATCATAGTGGATGAATTACCTCATTCGTTGCCACCGATGAGAAGTGTGAGTCATCACATAGACCTCATACCGGAAGCAAGTTTACCAAATAAATCCGCGTACAAGTTGACGCCGCAAGAGACTGAAGAGGTTAAGAAGCAGGTCTAGGAGTTGATGGACAAAGGATTGGTCAGAGAAAGCTTGAGTCCATGTGCTGTTCCGACAGTACTCAGCCCAAAGAAAGATGGTGGTTGGAGAATGTGTACCGACTAAGGGCCATCAACAAAATTACCATTAGGTACAGGTTTCCACTGTTGAGAATGGATGATCTGATGGATTTCCTGAGTGGGGAAAAATACTTTTCAAAGATAGATTTAAAGAGCGGATATCACCAGATTCGCATGAGAGAAGGTGATGAGTGGAAAACAGCCTTCAAGACAAACGAAGGACTGTATGAATGGTTGGTTATGCCATTTTTCTTGATGAATGTGCCGAGCACATTTATGAGGCTGATGAATGAAGTCCTAAGGGAGTTCATCGGGAAATTTGTCATTGTGTACTTGGATGATATACTGATTTACAATAAATCAGAGGCTGAACATCTGAAGCATTTGGCCATTGTAATGAGGAAGCTACAACAGGAGAAATTGTTGATAAATATGAAGAAGTCCTCATTTATGAAGACAGAGCCATTTATTTGGGTTTTGTTATTTCGGCGAATGAATTGAAGATGGATCCAGACAAGGTGGAAGTGATCAAGAATTGGCCATCACCGAGAAATATTTTTGAGGTAAGGAGTTTCCATGGTTTGGCTAGTTTCTACCGAAAATTCATCAGGAATTTCAGTGGAATTAGTGTAGCGATGATGGACACGATGAAAAATCGACATAATTATTTTCATTGGACAACTAAGGATGAGAAGAGCTTCAATTGTTGAAGCAAAAGATCACAGAGCAACCAGTGTTAGTGTTGCCAGATTTTCAGAAGACATTTCAAGTGAAATGTGATGCAAGTGGCTTTGCCATAGGAGCGGTCTTGAGCCAAGAGGACAGACCAATCGCATATTACAGTGAGAAGCTGGATGAAGAGAAACTGAAATACTCCACTGATGATAAATAATTTTATGCTATCATATAGGCGCTGAAAAAGTGGAGGCAATATTTGATCCCGAAGGAATTTGTATTGTACAGTGATAATCATGCATTACAGTTTGTGAGTCAACAAGAGAAGTTGAATTAGAAACATGCCAAATGGGTAGAGTATATGCAGAATTTCACGTTTGTGATTAAACACATTTCAGGGACTGCTAACAAAGTGGCTGATGCTTTGAGCAGAAAATGTTTGTTGCTGCAGGAATTTCGAGTTAAAACCTTGGGTTTTGAAAATCTCAGGGAGATGTATGCAGGAGATGTAGATTTCGGAGAAGCGTATGAAGCAGCTGAGAATCAAGTTCTCAAAGATTGAATCTCGTGGATAGATTATATGATCCAGGAGGGATTTTTGTTCAGAGGCAATCAACTGTGTATTCCAAATTTCTCCATGAGGGAGAACTTGTTGAAGGAAAAACACAGTGGTGGATTGGCAGGACATTTTGGCCACGATAATACATTCGCAAAGCTGAGCGAATCATATTTTTGGCTAGGCATGCGAGAATATGTCAAGAATTTTGTTGACAGATGTCAGATTTGTCAGCATTCGAAGGGGCGAAAGCAGAATGCAGGGTTTTATCAGCCATTGCCCATACCAGAGAGATCGTGGGAGGTGATAAGCATGGATTTTGTATTAGGTTTGCCGATGACACAAAGAGGTGTTGATTCCATCTTTGTGGTGGTAGAAAAGTTTTCAAAGATGGCACATTTCATTCCATGCCAGAAGACCAGCGATGCGACGCACATCGCAAACTTGTTTTTCAAAGAAATTGTTAGACTTCATGGATTACCGAAAAGTATAGTTTCGGACAGGGATACGAAATTCATAGGGCATTTTTGGAAGACCTTATGGAAGAAGCTAGGAACTAACTTGGCATTTAGTTCAGCTTATCATCCGCAGATGGATGGGCAAATAGAAGTGGTCAACAGAAGTCTGGGAGACTTACTGAGGAGCTTGGTGACAGAGCACCAAAGCAGTTGGGACAATGTGTTGCCACAGGCAGAGTTTGTATACAATGATTCAGTCAATCGGAGCACAGGAAAGAGTCCATTTGAGATTGTATATGGAAGGCAATCGAGAGGAGTCTCTGAACTCAGAGAGTCAGAGCAGACTGCTACTAGCAGCGCTAGTGTAGAAGAGTTCGCTGAAGTAATGGAAGAACTTCACAGCAAGGTGAAACAACGACTGATTGATTCAAATCAAAAATACAAGCGCATAGCAGATCAGCATCAAAGACAACTTCAGTTCGAAGTTGGCGATCTAGTTCTGGCACATTTGCGGAAGGAAAGGTTCCCGAGAGGAACATACAAGAAACTGAAGATGAAGAAGATCGGACCTTGCAGAGTCCTGAAGAAATTCGGGGAAAATGCGTATGAGATCGAGTTGTCGGATGGCATCGGAATATCTCTGATATTCAATGTTGCAGAATTATACCCATAAAGGGCTGGAGAAACAGAGACTGGAACTAAGGATCCAGTTATCCAGTGGACGAAGCAATTACAAGTTGCAGAAAAGCCATAGATGGAATGCATACTGGACAAGAGAGTGGGTAAGAAGACCAGGAGAAAGGAATACTATGAGTATCTTGTCAAGTGGAAGAATCACCCAGTGGAGGATGCCGGCTGGGAGACTGAAGCAGTGATACAGAAGCATGGATAGACCATGCAGAAGCTCATGGACAGGAGCCCATGAAATTTTTCAAGCGAGGGAGTATGATGCAGGAGCATTGAAAACTCATCAAACGAGCCAGGGTGGAGCGGAAGGCAGCTGGAGAGCGCCAGCACAAATTTTGAAGACACTTTAATATTGTTGCGCCAAACATTAATGTGTGGATTTAATGAAGTGCACTTTGTATATTGTATTGGACCTTGAGCGGATAGCTCTCGTCCTTAAGCAGATAGTCGGCATTTAAGATAGTTAATGCTGGTAGTTAGAATATTTAATTCTAGATTTGATAGCTTAGAGTGCAAGAGGGAAACGTGATATAGACACCCTCATTGTACATTGTAAAATAATTATGGATTATTGAAGCAAGAAGAGAAGAGCAAGCAAAGAATTGTATGAAGAACACCCATGTACAGATATTGAATTAATAGAAGAAAGCTTTGATTCAATTCCATGGTTATGTGTTGTTCCTCTGTGTATTGATGTTTATGCTCATGAATATTTGCTTCCTGTCATGCATTTGCTTTTATATGCTATGTATGTGATTTCATGGTTGGATTGAAGTCTGAGAGGTTGAGTGAATGAGTTTCAATTGTTTCTCTAACTGAACCAGAGAATTTCTGCAAGGAGTGCAGCTGAATTTGTCCGCAAGGAGTGCATGACTACAGGGTTCAATTAGAGAAAGCTTTTGTCCTCATTCATCTCAGAAGTGCAGATTTGGTACAGGAGTTGTGCAAGGTGTGCGCAGGCTAGACGAAGTCTCAGAGTTGTGATTCTGAGCAAAGGGAATTAAGACTGCTGCTGTAGGTGTGCGCAGAGTCGAAGCTTCGATACTTAGAAGTTGTTGAAGGTTTTCCACAAGGATTGCATGCAAGACATTTTCAGAAGGACTTGAGAAGTCGAGAACAAGCTTAGGAAGGATAGTCCTTTGGGTTTGTCGAAGGACAGTAAAAACAAATTTGTGCCTTTAAGGTTGCAAGGAACGCTGCAGTTTTGTGTGCAGGGTGACGAGGTTTGAGGAAGAACGGCTCGTCGTTACGTGGGTTGTGCAAGAAGAAAAGATAAGACGGTCGACATTCTCTGTGGAGAATCCGCGAGGTTCTGTGGGTCGTCAGATTTCACCTAGGTGCAGGGAAGTTACCGTGTGAGCATGGAGAGGCTAAAATCTCAGGAGGGTAGGAGTTGTCGATCGGGATCACAAGGAACGTTGGTTCTATTCGTGGATCGGCTATCGGGAGTTCGTGAGGTAAGAATCCAAATCTACACAACAGAAGTCGCGATATAGCGAGGCACAATATTCTGAAAAATTGCATAAGTAGTGTGGGCCACAGGAGATAGTGGAAGACAAGTGGCAGAAACCATCGGTGTTTCGGCATCTCGGGTATCGGGAGTCGAGGTAGGAGTCGTTTGGTCACGCGAGTGGTGAAGACGCGAGGGAGAGGGACCGCGAGTCTCGACATTTCGGGAACTTGTGTGTTGGAGGTTGGAACCTCAAGCACTTGGTGTTGCAAGTAGCGATTAGCGATAGAGTGAAGTCCCGACAGCGAAGGGAGAAAGTCAGCGATTGACTGACACATCGGGTCTCGGGGACTCGAGAGTATAGAAATCGATAGTGAACTCGCGGAGCCGCGAAGTTCCGATCCTCTGAGTAAGAAAAGGAGGATTGAACAAAGAGGATTTGTGGGTAAGGAAGATCCCCGATAAGGGATAATAAGAACCCTTGACATTCTTCGGGCCAAAAGGAAAGAAGATCCTGTGTGGGCGCGTGGACCTTCCGACCTGCGGGTAGTGAAGGGGCCGTGTTGCGACCATTCCAGTAAGGGATTGGAAAGACCTACTAGATAATGGAAGGGAGAGGGCTTTAAGAAAAAAGGGAAAGCTATCGCGATGCATAGGAAGGTATGCAATACTTTGAACAATGTAATTATATTTTTATTACTCTTTATTTTTACATGAAATTTGCAAGATCTAACGTATTTCAACCTTTTCATAGGATGCTAGACACATCAAAGGCAACAAAGGCTAGACTATAAAAGCACAGCCAACACAAGCTTGGTCCTGATGGTTATTCAAATATGGTGGCACTAATTGTAAGTATCAATAACTCAAATATTGTTTCCAAATAATAAATTGCATATAAATTTATTTTTATTTCACCATAAAATATAAATTGATGATCTTATGCAAAATTGCAAGAGAATTGATTCAACAAAGTGCGAATGAAGGACGACTTCAGGCTTGGTTTCTAGCACAACTTTGTATATTTTGTTGAATGTCGAACAATATTGGGTGTTGGGCCTACACATTCTTCTAGTGATGCACCCTGCACAAAGGTAAATAAATCAACACAGTTTATTTAACATTGATTACTGGTGCATTCTATTCATTATTAATTTTGGCCATAAAATAGTGACCCTCTTTGTTTTAAGCATGAAATCCACAATACACATAATGTCTAGGATGGAGAATGACCAACCAATGAAGGTCATGTTGTGCATCCTAGTAATGGATGTATTCATGTGCTACAAAAAATGTACTATGAATTACAGTTGAAAATATTTAATTGCAAATAGTGAATTACTTTTAATCTTTGATGTTTCAACTCTAGATCATGCAGAGGGTCATCTTGTACAAGATGAGGTATATAGAAAAGGATATGAAGTACATGATGTGACATCGTCAGGTAAAGAGAACCACTCTAATGTTGTTTTTATTAATGAAATACTTGTAATAATATAAACAAAACATATCAATTTAACAATTATTCATTATTGTAGTAGATCATGTCACCTTACAGCAACATCCATGTCATGAGTACACGACCCTACAAATAATAAGACAAGATGCAGAGGTGTCCAAAATAATTGATAAAAATGTTGTAGTAGATGATCAATTGATTTATGATTTTGTCAAAAGAAAAAGGCCAAAAAATAAGTGATTGTAATAAGATTATGACACATTATTTTTGATAATATAAACCAATGTCATGAAATATTTTTTCCTACGAGTGAATGAATGAATTTTATAAGTACTTAATGGATGAATGTTGAATGTTTCTTTATGACGAAAAACACATATTTGCAAACAAATTCATTTATTTTCAAGTACATGCATTGGGTATGGTGAATTGAGAGTGATGTGAGGGGGAAGGGGCCATATGATCTTCCACCTTCAAGTGGTTGGCCCTGTTCATTAGATAATATTAAAATATTATCGAAACAAAGAGAAGCTCAGGACTTCTCATATTGATTTCTACAGGACTTCTCACTAGGAATTGCAACTGATCACTAGCCTATGTCGAGAGGCTGCATCAATTTTACAAAGAGGTACATAATTAATTCTCATGAATCTATATTTTTATATGTCTTTTTAGTTATTTACCATTCATGTGCATTGTAGTTCTTTAATTCATTTATTATATGTAGTTTATTTCATTCATTCATGATTGTATGCATATTTACTCTAACAAACCTAATTATTGCTTTAACCTACCAACTGCTACCTTACCTTTCTCTCACCTTCTAACCCTATCTTGACGTAATCTATCATGATCATCTTGCATACCCTATCTTTTCTTACCCTACCAACTCAGCCTAACCTATCCTACCCTTACTTAGTCTAACTAAACCTAAATTAAATGCGTAGTATATTGTTCCCCATGGGAACCATTGATGGTGTGTACCATTTCATGCCAATAGGGAAGCTTACATGGAACCAATATTGTTGGTATAATTTTTGTTTTGAAACCCATTTTTAACCTTAAAATTCCTCTAATGTAAGTGGTTCAAAGAAAAAACAGTTTGCTTACATATTAGGGAATCTTTTTTACTTTACATCCTTTAATGATAAAAATAAAGTTTCACCTTAGAGTGGTGAACCATTCATAGAGAAGGTTAAAAAGATTTGTTTTCCCTAATATTTTGTGCTACTTCACAAGGGGCTATGGCATTACCTGCTCAATAAAACTCAATAAGTTGGATACAAAGAAAACTAAAAATCTCATGTCACAAGGGGTTATGGAATTATCTTCTCAATAAAACGTGATAGGTTGGGTTCAATGAAAACTAAATATCTCATGTACATACATTTGAATCTCCACCTTATATTCATAAGGCAAGAAGAGTTTCATTTAGGGTCATCGATGGATTGGGTTATGGATCATAAGAATCCTGTTGGACAACACTGTGCCCAATTTTTATTTGGGTGAAGGTTCTTCTTCATTTGAAGTAGAGGCTTCTTTGGGTTCAACCCCACAAGGATATTCCAATGCCTCTCATGCACCTAAGAGAATTTGTATATGATGATGTACAACTTGCTAATAACATTTTTAGAGAAATAAATTTCCTTCATCCTCCCATGTATTAAACAGTCATAATTGTTGGTTGTGGAGCCTCATTATATTCCTGATTCAAAGGTCTTTATTTTCACCTGTGTTTATACCCCATGAATACTTTACACCCTGGAATACTGTACATCCATCCATATCGGGTAGTGCAGGGTCCCGGGGTTCGGGGGCGAAGCACCTAAAGGAAATATTTCCTGGTAAATGTGTGTTATCACTTAAATTTCATCCTCAACATTGCATGCAAATTGTTACAGAAATACAACAATGCCAACAACAATTATTTCACCTGCAGCACTAAAATGCATTTCAAAAGACAAAAACTATACAATTGGGAAAAAATTGACATGCACAAACTCACTAAAGGAAGCGCATGCATAGTGCACGGGCCAACAAAGCCCTCAAAGCGCACAATGCGCCAAATTTGTGATTGTGTAAGAGAAATAACATGCACTCCTGTGAGAGATGCATTTATGGTTCTTGTCTCCCCCCCAACCACTTAAGGACCAACTCCCAACCTGATTTGACCTCCATATATGAGCAAAATCTGAATGGGGGGTTGGTCAAGGACCAAAGGGTGCCCTAAAAGGCCCCTTGTTCACACCAAGAACCAATAATATTCTTCCTTAAATAAATTCTATAAATTAAATCCATGGGTACACTAAGAAACCAATATCTTCATAGTATTGTTATGTTGCATCAATTATCCCTTGAGGATCCTCTTTTCTCTCTAGAGTATTCAAGCATCATTGCAATAGGACATTCCACTCACCTCTTAAGGGAATAAGCATTGATTTTCTTAATCATTTTCCATTTTTTTTCCATTATAAGAAGAGATGTCCATTAGGGAACTCAAGATCCCTCCCAAGGAGGAAGAGGGGACCCATAAGTCCTCATTTTTCTCTACGGTTTTTTGCCAACAAATCTAGTTATCCATTGGTGGCATTATCTTGGTCATTGGTCGATTGTTTATGGTTCTAAAGTTGCTTATGCATTCTAGTTTTTATTTTCTTAGTTTTTTTAGTTTTTTTATTTGTTTATTACATGTGTTTGGTGTGTTTAACCCACTCACAAACTTGTGTCTTGTCCAGTAGGCCCAACTAGGCATGCAAGTGTCATTGTTTTTCTCACCCAAGTGATGAAACGAGCATAACATATTGGCAACCATATTGGGATAAGATATCAAATTCCATATCATTTGGGCTTAGAGAGCACTTCTTTTTAATAAATTTGTCTTGTAGGTACCAAAACTGGCCCAACATTACCTGTTAAAAGCAAAATTATGAATTGGAGGACAAGAATTTCACTCAAAAAAAGTTTCTTCGATGCGTATCAGAAAATGCACGGATATTCCAGCACACAGATGCACACTCAGTACACTGTGCACCCCACCAGCTTCTTTTCTCAACGCATTATGTGCACTGTGCACCCACTACACACCTGTCATAAATAAAACATGTGCACATATCCATATTTTCAAAATTGTAAGGGTTTTTCTAATGATTTGAGAGCCCCTAGCCTTCGGATTCTTGCTTTCATGCAATTTGTAATTCCCATGCACTCCACTTAGACTCCTTTCTCATTTGAAAGGTTAGATAAACATAGGCACTTAGTGGGTAAAAAGAACCAAATATTCTCCTATTTGTTTTTGGTTTCCACATGGATGGCTTGTTTTGTTTGTAAAATTTAAGTTGAGATTATTGCTATCACATAATAAAACACTTACATTAGGACCAGAAATTAACTTTGATCATTGAGTATGGTCTTCTCTTGCACCATAGAACAATTTTGAGAATAATAAAGGTGGCTAAAGGAACATTTCATCTCCCTTAAAAAAAATATTTAGGAGAGGACGAAGCCCCCCTAGGGCTCCTCTTAGTTTCTTTTGAAATCATCTTAAATTTGTAAGGGCCCATACATGCCCAGATGTTGAAAACTTAGGATAGTTTCTACAAATTGATTTCTTAGTTTACATCACTAGGGAAGTTTAAAGATCAAAGTAACAGGCCCATCCATACCCACATTCTTGCAATATATCATAGTTTTTCAAATCTTTCTTAGTGTAAGCCACATTTAGGGAGTTTAAAGGATTGGTAAGGACCCATATGTCTACACGCTAGTTCTTTAGGGATTTTAAAATTCCGCAAGGTTGTACAAATGACACTTAGTAATCTAGGTAACAAGATTTGTAAGGACCACATGAATTCCACATGCTGCAAATTCACACCTAACTAATTAAAATTTGGCACATTATTTTTTCACTTGCTCACACACAAAGTCACTCCTCACTCACATAATTTTGATCTGGAATGTGAAGGTTGAAGTAGGTTTTTCTCCAAAGGAATTATGAAACATCCCACTACTTCATTTTGGAAATTATCCACACCCACTTAATTCAAATGAGATTGGTTCACACCCCCAATATCTCATCCCACCATATCTAAAAAAATTTGTAAAAACTCACTAAGTTTTCCTCCACAAGAGGTGCCAAAAGAAATTTTTAGTCTAGGTAGGATCTCGGGGATAGGCATCGAAATAACCCCCCATTATCTAGTTCTCACATTTTCAGGCATTAGAAGTTTGACAAATAGGGAATTTTTAAATACTCAAAGTCAAGTGTTCCTACACCATAAGGCAGGGAGACACCCTTGAAGGGTTGAAGGCCGAGGTCTAGTTGTTATATGCATCCCCCCTTGATTCACTCAAATCTTGGAAGGGATCCAACCCGTGATGCATTTCTAAGGCCGAAAATCTAAATGTCGCACTTTGATCGAGGTACCTAGTGACCAAATTTAGGACATATACCCATGTGGAAATTGTGGGATGCAATTTCTCCTTGATCAAATTTTGTGTGGCTATTGGTAAATATCACCAACTCTTTTGAGATATGCACCCTCCACCCTTCATTATAACTGATTATTTCATCCTTCCCTAGTTCCTCTTCTAGTGGATTCAGACCCCACTATTGAGTTCTCTTGGAAGGTCCAGTATTATTTTGAGAGGAAGGACGATACATCTTTTAGAACACGAGAATTTGTTTTATTTTTTCCCCCATGTGGACAAAATACACATACCCACATGTTTGCTTATTTACAGTTGATTTATGTATGATGCTCATTTGATTACATGAAATTGTGAGTTATAGTATCTTGTGAAGGCCCAAATTATACAAATCTCTTGTTCTTTTATTGCTCTCATCACCATTTTCACACATTCACTTTTCTAGTCAGACATTATAGGGAACCCACAAAATATTCGTCGTTCTAGACGCTTACAAAACCTCCCTCCTATTATAGGAGGAGTTCCTAGTATTTCCAACTCACCATCTCATCCATCTCACACCCCCATGAGTGCTACTATTTTGGGATCAACTTTACTTGGGTCCAATTCCCAAGGAAATCCATCGATTGGCTCTCCTTCACAAAGAGGCAGGGGGAAACGTATTCACAACAGAGAACTACAACCCCATCGAATCCCTCTCAAGGGTCAGGTCCACTACCTACTCGCACAATGGATGGAAATAATCCTCCATGAAATCCCCCTATGCCATACTTGGCATCTCTCAACATTCTTGATTTGACTAAACTCATGAATGATCCCATTTTACATGACCCCACATCGCCCAATATGCCTACCAAACTACCTTCAGAGATTCCAAAATTTGAAGGAAAACCAGGCGAAGATCTTGCTAACCATGTCATGACCTTCTAGTTATGGTTCTCTTCAAACAACATCATAGATCAGTCCATCCGCTTAAGGTTATGTCAAACAAAACTCATTGGTCCATCATCCAAATGGTATGTGGACGAAAAACCAAGGTCCCATGTGACTTTTGAATCCATGGCCAAATCCCTTTTGGCCTTTTTTTCAATTATCAGTTCGTCATGACACTGGTTTAGAACTGCTCTCTAAGTAAAAACAAACCTCATATATTCATATTGCTGACCACATCCAAGAATGAAATTAGTGATGTAGTTTATGTAAAGCAGAAACCACCAAAGAACAACACCTTGATTTTTTTCTAAAATCACTCATCTTTATACTTTCCAAAGTTTTATCATCAACTTTTCCTCAATCCGAAGAAGAAGCCATAAGAAAGGCCCAATATTTTTACCTTATCTATGCTCAGCCAGGTTACTTATACATAGTGTTACCTGATTCATCCAGACTCGTACCATTTGGCCAAGACAAACCAGGCATGTCTCACGTTGCGGATGGGTTGATTGGTACCACGAAACACCATAACCCGTACATAAAACCACCACCTATGTATGGCTCACCTCAACATCCACAACCATATGGAGGTCCATATTATTACCCTCCTCCCCCTTACCAACAACCATACCCTGTTTCTTCTCCCCCACCCATGAGTGGACCCTTGTCGACACCCATGATGCGTCTGACCTCTCAACCAAGTTCAAGTTCTCCTTCTACCTCAGCATATAACCTCGACACTAGTGAAAGTGCTTCAGCTTCCTATGTTTCCTATGGTCTGTTTCCACAATACAATATATACTTTCCATTTACTGGTCCCCCACAGCCCATGGCTCCTCCAAAGGGACATCCACATGTCGACGTTAACTTTGTTCATCCCTCTTCCATTCAACAACTTCATATTTTTGAACAGTTGAATACGAAAAATCCATCCCATCAGTCGAATAATGCAAATAAGAAAGGAAAAAATTGAAACAACAGTAGCCCGAGACCAAGCGGAAACAACCCTCAACACAACCAACCCGCTAGGAGAAACTAGAATCAAGGTAACCAGAACCCCCAAGGGGATAATAACAAAAAATTCCATGGGAAGAAGAACACCAACCTCTGGACAAACTTCCCTTGTGCTCTTTATGATGAGTATGGACATTATACTCACCATTTCCCCCAAATTGTCGACTTCAAACAAATGAAAGAATCCATGAACGCGCCATGTCCTCCAATCCCACTAGCCCCTTAATAGGCCCCACAATAGTAATTGCAACAACCACCCCCAACCGTATTGAAAAACCCTATTCCACACCAAGGTGTGATGAATACCAAACAGGAGGTACACCCTGCCCCACCACAAATGGGGAAGTATCAAAACCCAGGGCCCATCCACCCTAGAAATCTAGCGGATCGCAATATCCTTCTCACTAACGAAGAAGAGATTCTTTTGCAAAGGTACAGTCGTCAATACAATGTGCCCCCTAAATATGCTCCAAACACCTCGAAAGTGGCTCCATCTATATCCTGATAACCCTTGATGATTCCACTCCCTAATACTGAACCTACCATTCATATACCTCGCATTCCATTACGATGGAATGCCAATAACCCTCAAGCTAGGGAAACACACAATTATAGTCTAGTCTATGACTTAGCATAGTCTCCTGTAGCCATGTCTGTATTGGAGGTCCTCCAAACCTGTCTAGCTCAGTGAAAATCCTTACTTTCCACCTTGGTGGTAGTTGACTCAGCTAATACTAGACTCATCACATTCGATCTAGAAAATGGATAAACATGTCTCCCCACTCTAGTAGCTTTCTAGATACTAGTAAACATTCAGAACATCATAGTTCATTGGTGTATCATCGATCAAGGTGCATCCACATGCATCATGTCCAAAATTGTATGGCATAAACTTGGCTCCCCTAACCTGGTACCATCCTCCATCACCTTAAGAGCCTATGATGGTCGAACATCCTCCCCTGAAGGGCTCTTCCAAAATGTCCCCATTGAACTCGAGGGAAAAACCATCCTTATTGACATTGAAGTTATCAAAACCCTGCTCGATTACAATATCTTGTTCAGACGTAGCTACATGTATGCTATGAAGGCAGTAACCTATTCTGTGTTTCAAACAATGATGTTCCCCCACAATGGGAAAATCATCATCATCGACCAAATTACACATTATGAGCCTAACCACTCTGCCAACATCGATAACAACTTCCCTCTTTTCTGCACTATCTCAGATGCTTATTCTCTTATTGACATGGGCCCCATAATCTTCAAGGACCCATCCTTATTGGGGGAATACCATGGAGAACCACCTCTCATACACCCTTCAACACAAGTGTGTGGCATATCGTCTAATGGAACCGACACCAGAGACACCATCCATCCCACTAAGGCCTCTCCACACCTCGACATTCCACCAATTGATGAAATATCACCTCAGGAATTCCTTGAGAACCCTATTGTTGACCGAAAAAACCGCTCTGTGCTCAACATGGTGTTTTACACAATCACTTCTCCACAAACGTCCCTTGGTGCTCTGGCTCTAGTCGAAGATAGTGGCGGGGGTCATAGTTACTATGGCCTCCACCCTTGAAAGAGTATTAGTTGGCTACATTCAGGGATTTTTGAACCTTCCCATGAAATTTCTTCCTCATGTCAAGGTTGTTTTTTTCAGGTTTCATAAACTAAACACACACTTTACAAGAATTTTAACGTTGGTTCCCTTCACCTATCACTAGGCGGGTCCCTTGGGGATAGGTTCCTTTTGAAAATAATAATATTAAATATGGTAATAATTCAGGAAATACAATGCTTCCATGTTATCGGGATCAAGACAAGTTTTCCAACGGTCTATCATGATCCTGATTATAAGTCCGTATGAACCCGTACGGAGTATGCAAAGTTAGCATCACCTGAATGGCCAAAACCAATAGTTGTGAATTCCTGGTCTAATTCTTCTCAGATTATTGTTTCAAAAGGGAAATAAAACCCATGCATGGTGTAGGTAAGTGTGATACCTTTCCAATAGTATATCTTATGCTTGGTTTCTACCCTCGGTTGGTAAGAACGAGCTTTCCCAAGTTCATGACCAATTTTGGACACCAAATCGGTTGCATTGCTTCAGGGTTTAAAAATGGTGGGTAGATATTTATAAATCAGATATTCAGCAATGACACACTGTAATATACTCGAATACCTTTCCAATGCCTCCTCATTTTCCTTTTTTGGATATCGTATTGTGATTTGGCACCTTTCGCAAGATTGAGTGTCATGTGGGCCCACCAGAAGTCAGGGGTTTTTAAGCGACCATTGTTCCAGGCCGAATTTCAGGGATGGGGTGGAATTATCTCAGATTGGTGGTGGCATATTCTCGATGGTCTCATCATGACCTTTCCAACAACGTGACCTGCATCCAATTTTGACTTTATCTCATCGGGTAACATTTTTGGGCTAAGTCAATAGCAACAACAGGGTCAAAGTCAAACTTTGAATTGCACATTTTCCAAGAAATATTAAAAAATAATTGGAAAATTTTATTAAAATTATTTTGAGAAAATTGAAAAATGGAGGAGAAGGCACGTAACCTTGTGCAATTTTTGGGAAAAAATGGTTTTTTTGAAAAATTGGAAAATTCAAAACACTCCCTCTCCCCTCTCTCAAGCCATTTTGACAGTTTGGCCAAAGGGGGGAGCTCTGCAACAGGGATCCATGGAAACAGAGGGAGTTTTTTATGGAAGTAGTTGCATCTCTACAATGGAAAGCCAACCTCCATGCAATAGTCTTCAAACAGTGAACCAGGTAACCCATCAATCCCAGTTCAAAAAACCAAGGAACAATTGTTGGTTATTATGTAATCTTGCATGAAAAAATTGGTTTTTTCCTTCAAATTAGTATTGCTCTGCATCGTTTAGTTGTGGTGTTTTTCTCTGGTTCAGTTTTCTTGCTGGTTGTTGAGTTCAGGTGTATGTGTGTGCAAAATATGCAAAGGAGAGGGGATTTGAACCCCTCTAGGGCACCATGTCCAAGCCTCCATGGCTCCTTTAGACTTTTAAATTATGAATTATTTGTTGAATATGCAAGCATGGGCATGTCATTGGAAATCCATGGGATTTGAACACCAGCCCTCTCCCTTCTCTTTTGCCCAGAAAATCAAAGAATTTCCCAGAAAATCAAAAATTGGGAAGGAGGTTTGAACCCAGAACCTCCCGTCCATTTTTATTGCCAAATAGCCCACTTTCCCAAAGTTAAAAAAAAATAAAAATAAATTGGGGGTGGCTGGCCACCCATCCACCACCGGGGTGCCACCACCACCACCTCCTCCTCACCACCTCATCCTCCAGCTACATGCATACCTACATGTGATCCCAAGCCCCAAACTCCACCTCCATGCGCACCCACCATCTCCTCCTCCTCTACTCCCCAACCTGAGTTCTCCATTTATGTCCTCACACCACTCCTCATCCTCCCCTTCTCCCCTGTGCATACCTCCATCCCCTCTCCACCATACCTTCCCTTATCACATGCACGCACCATCACCACACTCCATCCCCATGAACCCTCACCTACATTTCCCCTCACCTCCATCAACCCTCTCCTCCTTGTGCATGCACAACCCAACTGCTACCACCCACTCACCTCTCCAAACCTCTCACCTCTCCACTCGCCCTCTAACTCCACCTCCATTCCTTTCGCTCACCTCTTAGCTCCACCTCCCATATCCCTCATCCCTCCTCCTCCATTTCTCCTCTCAGCCTCCTTCATGCACCCTTCCCAATTCTCCCCTCGCACACCCACCTTCCTCCCAAACCCCTCGACCCTCTCCTCCTCCACTCCCTCATTCCCCAGCCATCTCCTCCCATCTCTCCATGTGACTTCCTCCCTAACTGGCTCATTTTATGCCTGACCATGTTCACGTGGACGACCAAAGGCATAGGTTGGGGGATTATTAAAAATGGTTATAATTTTAAAAATTTTGTTATATAGTTTGTTGTGTAAACTTTTATTAATTTATTTTTGATTTTTGTTATTACTTTTATTTAATATATATATAATATATACAAAAGTAATATATATAAAATATATATGAGTATATATATATATAATAAGAATATTAACAAAGGTTTAATATAAAGTTAAATAATTTTAAATAAATTTCATTTATACATTTAGAACTATATGGTAAATTTAATTTCCCCCCCCTCCCAGGGTCACTGGATAGTTTAATTGCATAACTTTGCCATATGGAGGTGGATTTCCTCCTGTGAATAGTCAAAACAACCATCACAAAGTCCAGAATGCATCCATGACATTCACCTCTACAACTTCAGACCATATTTTCAATGACATGTCCTAGAGCGACAGGAACTCATTCCTGGTCCAACAAGCATGCATCAAAAGGAGGCGTAATTGGGGGCCTCCGAGGCCAAATTGGGTTGGGTGAGGAAAACCCATTTCAGATACAGGTATGAAGGCCTATAGTAATCTGTCAATTATGGTGTCCAGCCCATAATGTTCCCCCAATCACAAGTTTTTCCCTGATCAGTCTCCCAACCGACTCCTTCCCGCGTAACTTTCCGAGGCCATATCATACTCATTCGGAGTCGGATTTGTGCAAAACGAAAGGCATAGGAAAGGTAGAAGATATAGATAAAGAATGGGAATAGTAAATAAAAGTTTTTTGACTATTTTTTATAGGGGAAAAACCTCTCAAGGTTCAGGCCCAAAGGGTCCCTTCACCAAAACAAGCCCAAATCGAAGCCATGCTTCAACCATCTCACAGGGAAACTTGTAGCCAGCAAAGGAGGGGTATAATCAGGTCTGAAAAGTGCCTGAACAATAGGCATTTCCTTACTTACAATGACCAAATCCCAAAGGCCCCTTTCCCTCCTAAGAAGCTCAGCAAATTTCTCACACCTTGGGGTTTCATCCTGGTGAATCTGGTAGCCATGGATGGCCGAGAATTGTTCTAAACCACCTCATATACAGGTCCAAAACATGGAAGTAGTCAAAGATCCTTTGGGATGGCACAAATCCCAAGGAAAATGGTGATGTGGCACATTAAGCTTTGTCATTTTATGAAAAATGACTTTTTGTAATATGAACTCTCGCATGATTTACTTTTGGCATGTATTACTATGTAATTGAAGGGTCAAATAAAATTTTATTTGATCCCCTTTTGGATAAGGTTCTCTTTAGGATAAGATTCTTTTGGATAAGATTCCTTTAGGATAAGGTTACTTTTTGTAAAAAGACAAAAATACTTTAGGATTGGTCCACTTGTCACTTTTTCAAAAGTGACAAGTGTCTTGTGACCTAACCCTAAGCCTTCACCTCTCCTTTATAAATAAGAGGGTTGGCATTGTAAAAGGGGGAGGATGAATATAGTAACAAAGCTCTGCTGAAATTTCCAAGACTCTTTGGGCATGTGATACTTGTTAGATTTTAGTTGTTGGATGTGTCATTTGTTGGTTAAGGGTTGAGGGGTAGGGGTAAATGCTTGTTATGTTAGCTATCTCTAGGAGGGATTGGTTAGCTAGGTGTTTTTTGTTGCTTCTTTGGGTTTAACTTGCTTACTTTCATCTTCTAATAGCTTGGTTTAACTTGTTTAATGTGTTTTAGTGCATATTTTCTGAAGTACTCAATTGTTTTCAGTCTTAGCTAGTGGTTGGGAGTCATAGGGACCCTTAGGACATCCCTCAAATAGGCTTCTTAGTTGGTTGTTCATACTTGCTTTCTTTATATTATCATTCATGTATATTTCTCCTATGTTTTCTTACCATTAACCTTGCTGTCCCAAATAGGAAAATTGGTCATTTTGGTCAATTTCTCCCCATGGGACAACCATCTTAGTTGGATGTTATATACTTTTTATGTGTAAATTTTTGTTATGTTTAATTCAGTTTTTTCCATACATAAATACTAAAATTTTGTTGTTTGCCTACAAGGACACAACTAATCACCTATTTTGCTTCTCCTAAGCAGTTGGGGACCACCTACAGACCTGTTTCAGGCAAAGGGGCCCACAGGGCAGCGAAGAAAAACATCCATTTTGATCAGTAAATATACCCAATCACTCTCATATTCACTTTACATATAACTTGCACTCATTTCAAATTTTTGGCACACATACCAATGTTGATATGTTTAATTTGTGTAGATAGCTTAGATAGTTTACTTGTGAATTTATGTTAAAAAATCTAATCTATACTTGCGTAGGTAATCATCACACTTTTTATATTTTGAACACTAAAATTCCAATCCCCATACAAGAAGTTAGTTGGGGCTTTCATGCACATGGAGACTTTGTTGCTCGCAAAGAGCCTCAACCCATTCCTTTGGGTTGAATGGTGTAATTTTCATTTGTAATTATATAATCTTGTTATATTTTAATTGTATCTTTTTTCACTCACTAATCTACATGTGGTTTCCCCTAAATGGGCCATACAAAATAAACAAGCTAAATACATGCAAAACACCACCAAAAAAAACACTTGAAAACAATTCAGGGATCTGCCCCATACACTGAAAAAAAAAAAAAACTTTTACTATTTAAATATCTACATATACATATTATTTAGCCGTGACATATATGTCACCTATCTATTTATATGTTTTATGTATATATTTTTAGATAGATTTCAAATTCAGTAACTAGGAGGCACACTTGTGGAAGAAAGACATGACCTCGCCACGTGCATGGTCTGGTATTTCATTTTAAGTAATTTCAATTTTGTAGGATATTAAGAGTCAAAGCGAGGGAGTCTTCATCGAGAGCCCCTTGTAAGTTGTATAGTTAGTACAAGTCGATGTGTCTTTCCTTAGTACCACACGGTCAGGGAATTAATTAGCTTATCTTGCTTGGAATACTAGTCTTCTTGGGTAAGATCAGCAAAAACTCTCTTTAGAGAGGTCCTGGGCCTCTTCCTTTTTGCAAGTATCCTTCTTCCATCCAAGCAGATTTAAGAGCCCGAAAGTGCTAGTGAAGAGAAGTGCCTAATCCCTACTTCTCCGAACTACATGGAGCACTCTTCAGCCTAACCACCATGGTCTGATAGAACTACTCTTCTTATACTAGTTGGTACAGTTTTGAGATGCGTTTTCCTGATCAGGATAACGTTTAAAATAGTGTTGTTGCCATGGCATGTCATAAAAACTAAAAATTGACCAATAAAATACTTTTAAATTCAACCTTTCGTTAGTCCACCTTTTCACTCATGAACCAAAATTGAAGTTGTGAATACTTTCCCTTATACCATATCTATAACAGCTTGTAACAAGGATGTTCATCCACTTTTACATCCCCCTTTTGATTTAACAATCTTCCAGGATCACTTCCTGGGTCACCCCAAGGGATATCAAGTCATTTTGGGCTTGTTTCCCATCTTAAAATATTTGAACAACTTATTGTTCGTAATTTATAGACATTTAAAAGTACTTGGCTGTAGCTTTTAAGTTCACTTTCCACCTTTGTTGAGCACTTTTTTACTTAAGGCATCCATTGGTTAATTACCCAGGACATCGATTTACCCCGAAGACCCATTCAGGGCCATTTTCCAATGCTTTAAAGGAGTGAACAACTCGTTGTTCACTTTATTTAGTTTGATGTCCTAAAAATCAGCGAGCTTGTTTTCATCCTACTGTCCATAATTTTCACCCCCTAAGCCATTTTGGTCATCCAGGAACCTGAGGGAGGACAACACCCAGGGTGGGTGGTCCTGAGAACAACTTCTTGTAAGTCTTTCACCTCTATTTTCTCCCCTTCATTACCACCTCAGTCGAAGGACCACCTGAGGTGCGGGTAGTCTTTGCCTTATGACAAGCTATAAAATATGTTGTAACCAGCTTCACAGCCGGATAGGTCATATCTGCCCCAACGAATAGATTTTTCTTATAACACCCGCCTTTTTCTAACGACCATACTGGGGAGATTGCAAACCTCTTTAGATTTTCTTGTATCCCAAGATTATACTGAGCATTGGACCCAAATTCTTTCCAGTCCTTTTTCTACTTGTTGACCAAATTTTGGGGCAAGGTCTTTCAGTGACCCTTTGGAATTTTTCTTTGGTACTTGTTATAGTTTAGTTCCATTGAAATTTTCATTGCATCTGGGAGTCATAAATAACATCGATTTTTTCTTTCCTTTTACCTTGTCAGTCTTCGATTTTACTTGTTCAAACTCACATGAGAAGTTATAAGTCTGTCATACCTTACCTTCCACTTCGAGAAGAACGAAAACAAATATTTTTTTTTAGTTGGGTTAATCGACATAGTGTTATAAAGAGTAGGATTGTTGGTGATACACCTCTTGTACTCAAAGTACTTACTTGATCCCCTTACAAGCTGGCAGGGCAGAAGTATCCTATGACTAGGGAAATAGTGTCCCCCAGGAATACAAGAAGTCAAATTTCTTGAAAGAAAACAAGTAGTGAGACACATACACCTGGGAAAATAGGGAAACTCGTTACCTCTACAGTGCGAATTGAGTCACCCTCTTCCTCTTATCCTATTCAAATCCCTTTACTAAAGCAAGCTTTAGTTAATCCAACAACAATTACTAATCCTCAATTTGTTTCTCCCATCCTTTCAACAACTGTTGTTGTTCCTCCCATAGTTGTTTTGATGGAAATTCCATGGAAACCTGAGACTCCTTTGAGATTGTCCAGGCTTCTTCATGACATACTTGTGGATGCCCCAAACAGGCTTCCTAAGTTCAGTGGCACTACAAAAATTCTATGATGCATTAGCGCATATGAACATAACAATTCCCCATGTCATCATTAGACTTTTTGTAAGAACCTTTGAGGGTGAAGCAATGAGATGGTATCGCTTACTTCCAAATGACAGTATCCCAAATTGGGATATTATGATCGAAGAATTCAAGAAACATTTCCAAGGGGCGGATTATGTGGCTTCCCTGCTTAGCGATTTCACAACCATCTCCATCCATGAGGGTGAGAAAATATGGGATTTTAATCAACCCTTTACCTTGACCTTGAATAGGAGCCCAACTACTTCAAAACCATCTGGGAACAATCTTTTCCATTATTACATGACTGCTATGAATCCGAATGTAAAGTATATATTGAAAGATAAATCAATACAAACTTTATATGCGGCCAAGACTAGCGCCCTGGAAATTGAAAGAAACATGGAGGAATCTAGTATGATTCCCTCACCTTTAGCACAACCCCATTTTAACGGGAGACCTAGGAATGATGTACCTTGAAAATAGGGTCCTCAATATGAACCTCCACCTGCCCAGACTTCGAGGATTGAAGAAAGGGAAAGTTCAGAAATGCTCAAGTTGTTAATGAATATGAACAATCAAATACTTTCCCTTAATCGGAAGGTGAATGACTTGTAGTTTTTTGCTCCTTCAAGGCCAAGACATCCTTTCCCCCCTACTCCTCCTCCTAGGAAACATGCTTCTAAAGTGGATTGGTGTCACTTTTTCCAAGACTTCCATGATCCCGAGTATTTTTACTCCTATACACGTCACATGAAATTTTCTAAAAATGACAAAGCCCCTCTACCTCCAGTACAAAACAAGCTTGCTTCCACTTCCCAAAACGACCAAGTTAACATGGAAGACTATATTCCCTGTGATGATGATCCTCTTTCTTTCGAAAGCTTTGTTGTAGAAACTAGGAGTCAAGCCCCTGAAACCACTCTACAAGGGGTGGAAGAGGCCAAAAGCAATCCCAAGGACAATGAAAAGGGAAAAATTCCTACGAATGGTAGATTACCTTCCCCTACAAGGAACAGGGTTCCATGGACCTCAAATAAGTTAAATTTACCTAATAATCCACCACCCTTCTTCCCAACACTGGTACCTTACAATGTCGTTGAACATCTAGAGAAGGTTCCCACCCACATGACATTACTAGATGATGATGTTGATGCCCACAACCTCTCAACCCACAGGTCAGAAGGTCCACGTCAGCACAGGATCTTTCCTTTACCACTGGCTCGAAGAACTCTAAACGCTCTTCTATTTCCCTGTCGGGAAATATGCACCCACAGTAAACTCTCACGGGATCCCCTCTTTGCACTTGGAATATTGGGTTTCGTGCTTTCGTGAGCCCGTAGGTCGAGCATTGGTCTCTTGAATTCCCGAAACCTGAAACAGTTGACGTTGACCTTTCCTCTTTCCCTTTTTGGGATTTTCCTTATCGCGATTTCGGTGGTCGTGGTGTCGAGAGACTTACTTCCCATGACTCTCGAACTCCCATTCGCCGAAACTCCAATGCGCTTTCATGGATGACCTTTCAACGCCCCTCTACTCCATCGGGACTTCAGACTTCGCAATATCGTGAATCCAAATGCAATGTTTTCAGAATTTTACTCCACGATTCTTTGAAATGGTCAATGGAGTTTGACTTGTTGTTAATAATGCACCACCTTTCCACTCACTGACTCCTCCATGGCCCACACAAATCCTCTTTACCTTCGGGACTTCGCGATTCGGGATATCGTGATTCCTATTGCAATGTTTATAGGACTTCCACCCATGAAAACTCGATACAAGTATCCGCGCGTAAATCCAACGACCCATGTGGCTCGGATCTACGGTCCTACTCCTCCTGAGGTTATAATCCTTCGATGCTTCACACCATAACTCCCTTGCTCCTCTGTGATATCCGACGGCTCACTGGACTTCATGGATTCTTTCTAGAAAACTCCAACCATCCGTCTCTTCCCTCTGAGAGCTCGTCCTCCTGTGGCCCGACGTTACTACGCTTTCTTACCAACTTCAAAGTACTATGTCTCTTCGCCTGCCTTCAATGACCCTTGAAGACTTCAAATCTTCCTGAACTTTCCATGACTCTGTGTCCTTTAGAAAAACACACTTGCATGTACTCCTTGCGGCAGACTTTCAACCACTTCCAAGTGTTGGAAAACCTTCGACTGGTGCACTCCTTGCGGCAGCAGCCTCTAAACTCCTTTGCTCAGGTTCACAACCCAGAGACCTCACTTGGCCTGCGCACTCCTTGCACAACTCCTATGCCTGTCTGCACTTCTGTGGAGATGAGAACAAAATTTCTCTCTTCTGAGCTTTCAGAGGCGAATCTCTGAACCTTGTCAACGCACTCCTTGTAGACACTTCAACTGAACTCCTTACAGGAACTCTTGCTCAGACAGAGAAACAATTGAAACTCATTCCATTACCCCTTTCCTCTCAGATTTCAAACATTCAATAGGAAATCATTCATGAGCATGACAGAAAGAGTAAAACATTCATGAGCATAACATTCAGAGATGCATACATAGAGAAGATATGAACACCATGAGTCTGAACCACAGCTTTCTTTGTATTAATTCAAAACTTCTATACATGGAGTCTGCTACACAGCTCTCTCTACTTCTCTCTATGCTCTTCTTGAATAATTTTGCATGTTAATGCTACAATACACAATGAGGGTGTCTATATCCCGTTTCCCTCTTGCGCTCTAAAACTGTCTAATCTAGAATTGAATTATATCTACTTTACATTAACTACCATAAATACCTTCTACCTACTAAGGACGAGAGAAAATTGCTCAAGTTTCATTTACATTATACAAGGGTGCTCCTTCTTAATGACTTCATTTAAGATTGTGCATCAACTTCAAGGTAATTTCAAAATTTGCACTGGCGCTTGTCCAGCTGTCTTTTTGCCTTCACACTGGCTCGCTTGAGATGCTCCTACATCATACTCCCTGGCTTGTAAAATTTCATGGGATCCTGTCCATGCTTCTGTATCTCCGCGTCATTCTTCCAGCTGGCATCTTCAATTGGATGGCCCTTCAATTTGACCAAATATTCAAAATATTCTTTCCGCCTAGTCTTCTTGCTCACTCTTTTATCAAATATGCACTCCATTTGCAACTTCTTTGCAACTGGCATCTGCTTTGTCCATTGAATCACTGGTTGCTTATCTCCTGTCCCTACTTCCTCAGCTTTATATGGGTACAAATATGAGATATTGAATATCGGAGAAATTTCGATCCCATCGGGTAGTTCAATATCGTAAGAATTCGCCCCAAATTTCTTCAAGACCCTACATGGCCCGATTTTCTTCATCTTCAATTTATTATATGTTCCCCTTGGGAACCTTTCCTTCCTCAAATGTGCCAGAATCAAGTCACCAACCTCAAAATGAAGTTGTCTTTTGTGTTGATCTTCCCTGCACTTATACTCCTGGCTTGAATTCTGTAAATGCTCCTTCACCTGGTTGTGAAGTTCCTTCATCACTTCTGCAAAATCTTCTGTACTAGCACTCCTAGTCGCAATCTGTTCTGAATCCCTCAATTCAGAAATTCCTCTTAGTTGCATGCCATAGAAAATCTAAAATGGACTCTGCCCTGTGCTTCTGTTGATTGAATCATTATAAGCAAACTCTGCTTGTGGTAATATGTTGTCCCACTGACTCTGGTGTTCTATTACCAAGATTCTCAGCAAGTCTCCCAGACTTCTATTTACCACTTCTGTCTGTCCATCCGTCTGAGGATGATAAGCTGAACTAAATAACAAGTTAGTTCCCAGTTTCTTCCATAAGGTCCTCCAAAAGTGCCCTATGAATTTTGTATCTCGATCCGAAACTATACTCCTTGGTAAACCATGAAGTCGAATGACTTCATTGAAGAACAGATTCGCAATGTGAGTTGCGTCACTGGTCTTCTGACATGGAATGAAGTGTGCCATCTTGGAAAATCTATCCACCACCACAAAGATTGAATCAGAACCTCTTTGTGTTCTTGGCAACCCCAATATGAAATCCATGCTGATTGCATCCCACGGCCTCTCAGGTATGGGCAATGGTTGATAGAACCTCGCATTCTGTCTCCTTCCCTTTGAATGCTGGCAAATTATGCATCTGTCCACGAATCTCTTGATGTCTGTTCACATTCCCGGCCAAAAATATGACTCATTCATCTTTGCGAACGTCTTTTCATGACCAAAGTGCCCTTCCAATCCTCCAATGTGTTTCTCCTTCAGTATATTCTCCCTCATGGAGCATTTTGGAATACAAAGTTGATTACCCTTAAACAGTAATCCCTCCTGGATCATGTACTCTGTCCACTGGCTTCTATCCCTGAGAATTGGATTCTCAGTTGCTTCATACGCCTCTTTAAAATCCTGATCATCTGTGTACATGTTCCTGATATCATCAAAACCCAGCGTTTTGACTCTGAACTCCTGCAATAGCAAACACTTCCTGCTCAAAGCACCAACAACTTTGTTAGCAGTAACAGAAATATGTTTAATCACAAAAGTGAAATTCTACATATACTCAACCCATTTGACATGTCTCTAATTCAACTTCTCCTGTTGAGTTACAAACTGCAGTGCATAGTTGTCACTGTATAAGACAAACTCTTTCAAGATCAAGTAATGCGTCCATTTCTTCAATGCCTATATGATAGCATAGAATTCCTTGTCATATGTGGAGTACTTAACCTTTTCTTCATTCATATTCTCACTGAAGTATGCTATCGGTCAGTCTTCTTGACTCAAGACTGCCCCTATTGCGAATCCACTTGCATCGCATTTCACTTGAAATGTCTTTCAAAAATCCGGCAAAACCAAAACTGGTTGTTCCGTAATCTTCCTCTTCAACAGATTAAAACTCTTCTTAGCCTCTTCTATCCAGTGAAAATATTTGTGTATTTTCTTCACTATATCCATCATTGCTACACTAATTCCACTGAAATTCCTGATGAACTTTCGGTAGAAACTAGCTAATCCGTGAAAAATTCTCACCTCAAAGGTATTCTTCGATGATGGCCAATTCTTGATTACCTCCATCTTGTCTGGATCCATCCTCAACTCATCTGCAGAAATAAAAAATCCCAAGTAAATGAGCTTTGTCTTCATGAATGAGGATTTCTTCATGTTTATCAACAACTTCTCCTGCTGTAACCTCTGCATCACTGTAGCCAAATGCTTCAGATGCTCTGCCACTGCTTTACTGTAAACTAGTATGTCATCCAAATATATGATAACAAAATTTCCGTTGAACTCATTTAGGACTTCGTTCATCAACCTCATGAAGGTACTCAGTGCATTTTTTAAGCCAAACGACATAACAAGCCATTCATACAACCCTTCATTTGTTTTGAATGTTGTCTTCCATTCATCACCTTCTCTCATGTGGATCTGGTGATAACCACTTTTCAAATCAATCTTCGAAAAATACTTTGCTCCACTCAAGCAATCCATCAGATCATCCATCCTTGGTAATGGAAATCTATACCTAATGGTTATCTTATTAATCACCCTTGAGTTAGTACACATCCTCCAGACTCTGTCTTTCTTTGGACTAAGTACTATTGGAACAACACATGGACTCAATCCTTCCCTGACCAAACCTTTGTCCAACAACTCCTAGACTTGCCTTTTGACTTCTTCATTCTCTTGCGACGTCAATCTGTACGCGGATTTGTTTGGCAAACTGGCTCCTAGTATGAGATCAATGTGATAACTCACACTTCTGATCAATGGAAACCAACGAGGTAGTTCATCCACTACTATGTTAGCGAACTCTTCCAGCAGTTCCTAAATTTCTTCTGGTAAATCATCCACTATTGTGCTGGTCAAAACAATCCTTGGTTTCCTGACCACAATGAATTGTGGATCCTCCTTCTTCTTGACCTCTGTAAGAAGCTCCTTCCCACTCATGAGAAGTACAGTGTTGCTTACTTTCGTTTTCACTTCCTTATCCTTAATTGGAAGCAACATGTGAGTCCTCCCATTCTTTTCTAGGGTGTATGTGTTCATTCTCCCATCATGAATCACATTCCTATCATATTTCCATGATCAACCCAATAATAGATGACAAACATCCATAGGAATGACATCACATAATATCTTATCCTTATATCCCCCTATCTTAAATTCAACTAAACATTGTTTAGTGACAGTTACCTAATGTCCTTTTTGTAGCCACGAAATTCTTTATGGGCTTGGATGATCAATCATTTCCAGCTCCAGCTTCTCTACCATCTCTGAAGAAATGATATTATCGATGATACCACTGTCTACAATGACCTTTCATACCCTGTCCTTTGTTTTGCAAGCAGTCCAAAAAAGTCTGGTCCTTTGGACTGAACTCTCCACCTCCTTCTCTGGTGTCAAAAGAGATTTTTGCATCATCAGCGATCTTCCGCCTTCAGCGTCTTCTGCCTCAACATCCCGCCTTTGTGCTTTGGTGATGTGAGCTTCTCCACTCTCTTTCTTTTTATCTGGACACTCGTAAGACTTGTGCCCATTCTTTACACATGTGAAGCATGTTATTACTCCACCTCTTCCTCTTCCTCTACCTCTAGTATGAGGAAAAATATTATTATCAGCATAATCTCCTCTCTGTTCAGTATGTTTTCCTCTCTGTTCAGTATATTTCCCTCACTGTGAGGTTCCACCTCTCTCAGTTCAAGTCTGAGGTTTCTTCCAGTCCTCCTTGGGCTTCTGATATTTATTCTGGGCAACCGATCTGCCCCTGGGCTGACTTCTACCTCGACCCCTCTGACCCTACTTTCATCTCATCTTCTCTTCCACCTTCAGAGCCATCTGATAAGAATATTCCACCCTTCGGATGGTTACCATGATCTTCTCATCCTGGATATCATATCTCAGGCCATTCAAGTATCTAGCAACCTTCTCATCATTGCTCTCCTGATGACCTGCCCTGATGTTCAGCCTGTAGAATTCTTCAGTTTATTATTTCACTGTCATCATCTTCTGTCTCAAGTTCTGCATCCTCCTAAACAAAGTAATTTGATAATATATGGGGATGAATTTCGCCTTCATCTTCGCAATCATTCTGTCCCAAATTTTGATCTTATGCTTGCCTTTGCAGCATCTGTCAGCTTGTAGTTCATCCCACCACAATGTTGCATGTCCCTTCAATCTTGTGACAACATGCTTGACTTTCTTGTCCTCTATGACATCTTCATAGTCAAAGTACATGTCCAAAGATCTAATCCAGTCTAGAAGCTCCTCTGCATCCAAATTTCCCTCATAAACTGGAATTTCCATCTTCGCTCTTGCACCCATTCTAGCAATAGCTCTAATCAAGCGTTTGTTTGCTACATCTTCAGCTGCAACTTCTTCTTCAAGTTCAACCTCAATCTCACTTTTGGAATAACTAAGATCCCCAACACTGACTGTACGCCTTTGTGTTGTCTCCATGTCTTCAAGTCTGGATCGTAGATCATGCATCTCTCTCTCCATGGTTGGATCAGTCATTTGCCTGCCTCTTCTTCTCGACATTTCCCTATCCTCTGGTGGATCGGGTGTTTGCCTGTCCCTTCTCCTTGGCGGCATGGTGAATTATTCTCTTCCTCTGATATAGAAAGAAAAGAACCTTTCTGGGCTTTGATACCAAACTTGATGTCGACACCCGCAACCTCTCAACCTGTAGGTCAGAAGGTCCACGTCAGCACAGGATATTTCCTTTACCACTGTCCCGAAGAACTCTAAACGCTCTTCTATTTCCCTGTCGGGAAATCTGCACCCACAAAAAACTCTCATGGGATCCCCTCTTTGCACTTGGGAGATCAGGTTTCGTTCTTTCATGAGCCCGTAGGTCGAGCGTTGGTATCTTGAATCCCCGAAACATGAAACAATTGGCACTGACCTTTCCTCTTTCCCTTTTCAGGATTTTCCTTATCGCGATTTTGACGGTCGTGGTGTCGAGAGACTTACTTCCCACAACTCCCAAACTCCCATTCGTCAAAACTCCAATGTGCTCACATGGTTGACCTTTCAATGCCCCTCTAATCCATCGGGACTTCGAACTTCGCAATATCGTGAATCCAAATGCAATGTTTTCGGAACTTCACTCCATGATTCTCCGAAACGGTCAACGGATTTTGACTTGTTGTTAATAATGCACCACCTGTCCACTCGTTGACTCCTCCGTGGCCCACACAAACTCTCTTTACCTTCGGGACATCGCAATTTGAGATATCGCGATTCCTGTTTCAATGTTTATGGGACTTCCACCCACAAAAACTTGATACAAGTATCTGCGCGTAAATCCAATGGCCCTTGTGGCTTAGATATATGGTCCTACTCCTCCTAAGCTTAGAACCCTTCGACGCTTCACACCATAACTCCCTTGCTCCTCTGTGAGATCTGACGGCTCATGGGACTTTGCGGATTCTTTCCAGAGAACTCCGATTGTCTGTCTCTTCCCTCTGAGAGCTCGTCCTCCTACGGCCTGATGTTACTACGCTTTCATACCAACTTCAAAGTACTAGGCCTCTTTGCCTTCCTTCAATGACCCTTGAAGACTTCAAATCTTCCTAAACTTTCCATGAGTCTGCATCCTTTAGAAAAACACACTTGCATGTACTCCTTGTGGCAGACTTTCAACCACTTCCAAGTGTTGGAAAACCTTCGAATGGCGCACTCCTTGTGGCAGTAGTCTCTAAACTCCTTCGCTTAGGTTCACAACCCTGAGACCTCACTTGGCCTGTGCACTCCTTGCATAGCTCCTATGCCTGTCTGCACTTCTGTGGAGATGAGAACAAAAGTTATCTCTTTTGATCTTTCATAGGCAAATCTCTGAACCTTGTCGGCGTACTCCTTGCGAACACTTCAACTGCACTCCATGCAGGAACTCTTGCTCAGACAGAAAAACAATTGAAACTCATTCCATTACCCTTTTCCTATCAAATTTCAAACATTCAACAGGAAATCATTCATACTTAGCATAAAATCAATTGCATGACAGACAGAGTAAAACATTCATGAGCATAACATTCAAAGATGCGTACACAGAGAAGATATGAACACCATGAGTTTGAATCACATCTTTCTTTGTATTAATTTAGAACTTTTGTACATGGAGTCTACTACACAAATCTCTTTGCTTCTCTCTATTCTCTTCTTCAATAATTTTGCATGCTAATGCTACAATACACAATGAGGGTGTCTATATCTCGTTTCCCTCTTGTGCTCTAAAACTGTCTAATATAGAATTGAATTCTATCTACTTTACATTAACTACCATAAATACCTTCTACCTACTAAGGACGAGAGAAAATTGCTCAAGGTACGTTTACATTATACAAGGGCGCTCCTTCTTAATGACTTCATTTAATATTGCGCATCAACTTCAAGGTAATTTCAAAATTTGCGTTGGCTCTTGTCCAGCTGTCTTTTTGCCTTCACGCTGGCTCGCTTGAGATGCTCCTGCATCAGATGATCTTAGAACACCCATTCATTTTGAAAACCTTTCATTTGTTCTACAAGCACCCCTACTCCACGAACGGAACATAGAGTTCATCTTTCCAAAGATTCCACTTCTCAACCTAGGGAAGCATATGATGTTATTGATTTAGACACTGGGGTTCCTCCTTTTTATATCTCAGTTTTGATTTCTGATTTTGTGCTCCATAATTGTGTCACTGACACAGGAGCGAGGCACAATGTCATGCCCCTTCGATTCATGAGAAGACTGGGTCTTGAATGCATAGGCCCATGTAAATACTGTTAGATTTGGATTCTAGGACTGTAAAAACCATCGGTTACATTAAGGACCTATCCATTACTTACAACCAAGCTCCAGATGTGAGCATGCTCATAAATGTGATCGTAGCAGATATACTTGAAGAATATGGCATGATTTTATGGAGGGAGTGGTCCACCAATGTAAAAAGGGGTCATTACTTCATGGAGGGAACCCACTTCACCTTTCCCCATAAGGGTGTTGAAGTTGTCCTTAGGTGGGAACCAAAGTACCAAGAGCAGGTTGTACCTCCTTACTATAATACAAAACATGTGTCTTTTCAAGATACAAGTATGGGTACGCACACTGTGTTATCTGAGGAAGATGCACATGTCCCTCCTTCTGATTTGGAGGAAATGGTGTGGAGTATGGATTTTGACGGTGCTAAATCCAAGAACGGATCTTGGGCTGGGGTCCTTTTGTGTGATTCCAAGGGAAAAGAAATCCCTTTCTCTTTTCGGTTAGAATTCCCTAACACTAATAATATGGCTGAATATGAAGCCTTAGTTCAAGGCCTCCAAAATTCCTTAGGCTTAGGAATACACCATTTGTTGGTGAGTGGGGATTCTGAATTGGTTGTGAATCAAATTAAATATTAATATGAAGTTCACAACCCACGCCTCAAACAATACCATCGAAGGGCTAAGGAACTTATTGAGAAGTTCTTATATTTCAACATTCAAGTTGTGCCTAGGGCCACAAACCACATAGTTGATACTTTGGCCTTGGATGGTTCTTGTTTCACTTCGGATTTCATAAGGTCTATAGAATATATAAAAGTCCAAATTTTACATAGACCTGTGTTACTTGATAATGTCGACTCTTGGGAAGTTTTTGATACTGATGAAAAAATATGTAGATTCCTTCAAAACAAGGAGGAATTCAAAGATTTACATATCATCCATGAGTTAGAAGAGAAAACTGGGAACATAATCCAATTGAAGACAAATAAGATACCCCCTAGTTTGTCAGTATTGGAATCCATGTTTGATTCCAATGATGCCACTACTTTTGTACCTAATATTGATAGCGAATATGTTAGGAAGGTGCGAGAAGCCATACCTATTAACCTAGGAACTGAGAAAGATCCAAAACTAGTCTATATAGGTTGACAGTGTTCCCCTTCTAAGATCACTCAATTCAAAGAACCCTTAATAGAGTTCAAGGTTGTTTTTGCTTGGTCCTATCAAGACCTCAAGGTTTTCGATATGCAGGAGATAGTCCATGCCATACCCATAATCCATGATTCGAAACCTTACATGCAGAGACAAAGAAAGAAAAACCATGCTTTGGAACAAACAATTAAAGCTAAATTGGACAATATGGAAGCATCTGGGGTCATTTACCATGTTCGTTACTCACAATAGGTATCTAATTTGGTTCCCGTTATGAAGAAAACTAGTGATATTTGTTTGTGTGTTGACTTTCGACATTTGAATAGGGTGTCCCTAAAATACAATTACCCCATCCCACCTATGGAAGAGATTCTCCAACAAGTCTTCAAGTCTCAAATGATGTCCCTTTTAGATGGTTTCTCAGGTTACAATCAGATATCCCTCAAGCCTTCTGATAGTCATAAAACTACCTTCACCACTCATTGGGGCAGGTATGCATATAATAAGATGTCTTTTGGATTGATTAATGTTGCGAAGACCTTTCAATGTGCCATGGTCATTTCTTTCAAAGGTTTATTGGGTAATATCATTGTCATCTACTTCGATGACCTCACAGTATTTTCCAAAGAACAGAGTAGTCACTTTGATCACCTTAGGTAGGTTCTTCTTAGATGTCGTAGGTTTGGCATATCTTTAAATTCTAAGAAGACCATTTTCGGTGTTATGGAGGGAAAAATTTTGAGTCACATCATCTCTCGAGAAGGTGTCAAAGTCGATCCTGGGAGAGTGGTAGAAATCAAAAACCCGCCCTTACCTACTAATAAAAAGGAAATGTAATATTTCTTTGAAAATATAAACTTCCTGAGACGCTTCATTCCTGATTTTGCTCAAATAGTTAAAACTCTAAATCAATTTATGAATAAATACATTCGGTTGAAATGGAACCCCCCTACTCGTCAGGATTTTGAATCCATTAAGCAAGCAATTTATTTTGCCCCTCTATTAATCATTCTTGATCCCTCTAAATACTTTGTCATGTACACTAATTCATCAGAGGAGACAATTTCTGAAATCTTATTGCAAAAGGATCATGAGGAAAATCTTAGGCCAATCGCTTTCGTGAGCCAAAATTTGAAGACACGCCAACTGAACTATTCTACACTGGAAAAACATGGTTATTCTTTGTATAAATCCTTGGAACAATTTTGACATTACATCCAAGGCCATAAATTTTAGGTTTTTGTGCCTACCTCTCTCTCTGTCACTGCTTTGAATCAAACCAAATTGCATAGTAAGTGGTCCAAATGGATCATGCACATGCAAGAGTATGACTTGGACATTAAACTGATGAAAACCATAAGGGGGATAGATTTGGATGGATTGCTAGCCCAATCCCATCCCTCATTCATAGCTGAACCAAATCAAGTAGATGACACTATTGATTTCAAAGAACTGGTTAACGAAATTGATTTGGCCTCACAACCATGGTATGGACCTATTGTATATTTGCTAATCAATGGTGCGTGCCCGTTGGACATGGATACTAAAGCCAAACAACCACTTTGTTTACAAGTTGTCTGGTTTGTTTTACAAGGCCAAATCCTTTACTGAAGAAACCTTGATGGGGTTTTGTCATGATGCTTAACTCTTGACCAAGCCCAAATGGCACTTGAGCAATGCCATTCTAAGGTTTGTGGAGGTTACTTTTCAGCCAAAACCACTGTAGCAAAAGTTTTACATGTAGGTTAATTTTGGCCTTCACTCCACAAAGATGCCCATTTACTAGTTCAAAAGTGCGAAGCTTGCCAATGCTTCACTAGGAAGCAAACGTTATCCGACTTACCCCTTAGGCCTATTGAAATCCAAGTCCCTTTCGCAAGATAGGGAATGAACTTTATTGGGTCAGTTTCACCGCCTTCCAGCGTTGTTCATGTATTAATCTTAATAGGCACAAACTACTTCACAAAGTGGGTTGAAGCAATCACTCTTAGGAATGCTACAAGTCAATGGGTGGTAGAATTCGTTGAACGTAACATTTTATCCGATTTTGGAACCCCTGCTGAGATATTAACTGATAATGGATCAGCTTTCATATCTGATGTCATGCTCCACCTCGGTGTTACATATGGCATCCAACTTTTTCGATCTTCCACCTATTACCCCCAAGGTAATGGATTGGCTGAATCAACAAATAAAAATCTTATTTGGATCCTTAAGAGGACAATTAAGGATAACAAGCATGATTGGCACACAAAGTTAAACTTTTCTTTATGGTTTTATCATATAACTCCTAAGAAAACAACGGGTCAAAGTCCTTACACTCTTATGTATGGAGCTCTTGTTGTCCTGCCTATTCAGTTACAAATTCCATCCTTGAGGTTGGCTATTGATGAGGCAGAAGATGATTTCCAACTGTTACAACATCGTTTACACACACTCGTTGAACTAGAAGAGGTAATAAAGGATGCATTCAAACACCTCCAAAATAAGAAAGACATTATTAAACGTTCCTTTGATAAAAGAGCCACAATGGTAAATTACGAAGTAGGAGATGATTTCTTATTATGGGATGAAGCACATGAGGCCACGTCCAAACATCGCAAGTTTGATTCTTTCTGGTTGATTCCTTACACAATCTACGAGGTCTTAGGGACAAATGCTCTCATATTAAAAACCTTGGATGAAAAACCACTTCAATTCCCTGTGAATGGTCATCACATAAAGTTCTTTTACTCCTGAGAGGCCTCGTCATCTTGTACATAAGTCACCATTTGTTCTTTTTGTTGTTTGTATGTATTCAATGTTAATGATTTTCCTTCTTGTATGTATTTTTTGTTACCTTTTCATGCTTGTATATATCCCCTTGGTTTAAATCTTGAACCTTTTTTCCCTTTGGTTTCAATATTGAGTCTTTTTCTTGTTTGATTCTGATTTTGGAGTATAAGCCCCTTTTTTATTTTTCCATTGGTTTTAGTCTTTTACATTTTAATGTCATAGGTTGTCTTATGTTTGGCTTGTCTAGAGGTCAATGTGAAGGGTATTGTCCTTATTGTTGGGTGATTTCTTGGAAGGATTGAACTCCTAGGATCCTTTTTATCATGCTTGACATTTTGGGAAACTCTATCTTAAAGTCATATTAAATGGGAGTAAACATGATTGTTATTTCATCAAAGCCAACAGGGAAAGTCTAAGGAGGTAGGATATCATTCTCTGGTGAAGCTGAAAAACATGATGGCATGATGGCTTACATAACTATGTGATTGAAACTACACTTTACCTGACCACTTACAATTTGATTTCTCCAAGCAATGATTATTTTCCTACAAAGTTCCATCACTTATGAGCACTTGATATTTCAGCACCTATTGCCATAGGTTTTTATATTTCTTTATTCCCTTGTTTGACTGGTTTGCTTGCTATTTCTCCTCTAGTGGGTCATTGATTTCAAAAAATCCCCGTTTGGTTTTTTGTGTGTTGAGAATCAAAGGTAATATGCATGGGACTTTGTGTTGAGCCAAGTTTCACCTTAAGCCTCGATTCTCACAGTTAATCCATAATCTGGGTGAGGGACCCGTGTCACTTGGGCCACATTTCTCAACAAAACCTGGGTTAGTACTCCCATTCTTCTATATTATGTGAATCTCAATATAAATTTTGTTGTATATATTTATTGCACCACTTTCATTCTTCAGTTATCCCTAATGTGAAAAATGGTCTTTATACTACAGTTGAATTCCCCCCCAACCACATCGGTCACTTTGAAGGTATAAATTTCCACCAAGTATTCCCTCCTGTCACATGGGTGATCCCATTGTTCTACATGCTTTGGAAGGAATTTCCCCTTCGGCGCCAATAATGTTGATGCAAAAATATTCTTTGGGCTCAACATGGTTTTTTACACAGTCACTTCTCCACAAATGTCCCTTGGTGCTATGGCTCTAGTCGAGGACAGTGGTGGGGGTCATAGTTACTATGGCCTCCTCCCTTGAAAGAGTATCAATTGACTACATTCAGGGAGTTGTGAACCTTCCCATGGCATTTATTCCTCATTTCAAGGCTATTCAGTTCAGGTTTCATACACCAAACACACACTTTACAAGAATTTTAACGTTGGTCCCCTTTGCCTATCACTGGGCGGGTCCCTTGGGGATGGGTTCCTTTTGGAAATAATAAGATTAAATCTAGTCATAATTTAGGAAATACAATGCTACCATGTTGTAGATATCAGGAGAAGTTTTCCAACAACCTATCATGAGCATGATTTCGAGTCCGTATGACCCCGTACAAAGGACGCAAAGTTAGCATCACTCGAATGGCCAAAACCAATAGATGTGAATTCCTGGTCTTATTATGCTCATATTATTGTTTCAAAAGGGAAATCAAACCCATACTTAGTGTAGGGCAGTACGATACCTTTCCAACAATATATCACGTGCTTAGTTTTGACCCCTAGTTGGTAAGAATGAGATTTCACAAGTTCAAGACCAATTTTGGACGCCAAATTGGTTGCATTGCTTCGGGGTTTTAAAATGGTGGGTAAATATTTCTAAATCATAGATTCAGTGATGCCAGGCTGTAATAGAATCGGATACCTATCCAACTCCTCCTCGTTTTTCTCGATTGGATATTGTATGACAATTTGGCACCCTTCGCAAGATTGGGTGTCATGTGGGCCCACCAGCAAGTCAGGGGTTTTTAAGAGGCCATTGTTTTAGGCCAAAATTTAGGGCTGAGGTAGCATTATCTCAGATTGGTGATGGCATATTCCTGACGGGCTCTTCAAGACCTTTCAAATGACATGCCTTGTGTCCAATTCCGACTCTGCCTCACTGGACAACATTTTTGGGCTAAGTCAGCATCAACAACAGGGTCAAAATCAAAGTCAAACTCAAACTTTGACTTGCACATTTTCCAAGAAATATTAAAAAATAATTGGAAAATTTTATTAATTTATTTTTTAGAAAATTAGAAAATGGAGGAGAAGGCACGTAACCTCATGCAATTTTTGGGAAATTTTGGTTTTCTTGAAAAAATGGAAAATTCAAAACCCCTTCTCTCTTCTCTCTCAAGACATTTTGACAGTTTGGCCAAAGAAGGGGAGATCTGCAACATGAATCCATGGCAGCAAAGGGAGGTTTTTATGGAAGCAGTTGCAACTATACAATGGAAAATCAACTTCCATGCAACAGTCTTCAAACAATGAACCAGGTAACCCATCAATCCCAGTTCCAAAAACCACAAAAATTTTGTTGGTTATCATGTAATGTTGAATGAAAAAATTGGTTTTTGCCTTCAAATTGTTATTGCTATGCATGTTTCATTTATGGTGTTTCTTGTTGGTTCAGTTTGCTTGTTGGTTGCTGAGTTCAGGTGTATGTGTGTGAAAAATATGAAAAGGAGAGGGGATTTGAACCCCTCTTGGGCACCATGCCCAAGCCTCCATGACTCCTTTAGAATTTTAAATTCTAACTTATTTGTTGAATATGAAGGCCTGGGCATTTCATTGGAAATCCTTGGGATTTTAACCCGAGCCCTCTCCCTTCTTGTTTTCCCAGAAAATCCAAGAATTTCCCAGAAACTCAAAAATTGGGGAGGGGGTTTGAACCCAAAACCTCCTGTCCATTTTTATTGCCAAATAGACCACTTTCCCAAAGTTTAAAAAAAATAAAAATTTGGGGGGTGGTTGGCCACCCATCCACCACCCAAGCACCACCACCATCCCCTCACCACCTTGGCCTCCACCGGCATGCATACTTGTGCGTGCTCCCAATTCTCAGACTCCACCTCCACGTGTGCCTACCATCTCCTCCTCCTCTCCTCCCCAGTCCGAGTTCTCCATTTATGTCCTTGCACCACTCCTCCCCCTCTCCCTTGCACATACCTCCATCCTCGCTCCACCATACCTACCCTTCTCAAGTGATTTCACCATCACGACGCTCCATCCCCATGCACCCTCACCTCCATTTCCCCTCGCCTCCCCTCGACCCCCTCATCCATGCGCATGCGTGACCCAACTGCTACCACCCACTCACCTCTCCAAACCCCTGACCTCTCCACTCGGCCTCCATCTCCACCTCCATTCCTTTCCCTTCCCACTCAGCTCCACCTCCCATATCCCTCATCCCTCCTCCTCCATTTCCCCTCTCAGCCTCCTACATGCGCCTTTCCCCATTATCCCCTTGCACACCCACCTTCCTCCCAAACCCCTCGGCCCTCTCCTCCTCCACTCCCTCATTCCCCAACCATCTCCTCCCATCTATCCACATGCCTTCCTCCCCAAATGGCTCCTTTTATGCCTGACAATGGTCATGTGGGCGACCAAAGGCATAGGTTGGGGAATTATTAAAAATGGTTTTAATTTTAAAAATTTTGTTATATAGTTTGTTGTGTAAACTTTTGTTAATTTATTTTTAATTTTTAAATTTTATTTTTTATTTTTGTTATTACTTTTATTTAATATATATATAATATATATGAGTATATATATATATATATATATATATATATATATATATATATATATATATATATATATATATATATATATATATTGAAAAAGGTTTATTATAAAATTAAACAATTTTAAATAAATTTGATTTATACACTTAGAACTATATGGTAAATTTAATTTCCCCCCCTGCCAGGGTCACTAGAGAGTTTAATTGCATAACTTCACCATACGAAGGCGTATTTTCACCTGTGAATAGTCAAAACGACCGGGGCGAAGTCCAAAATGCAACCATGACATTCACCTCTACAAATTCAGCCCATATTTTTAGTGACATTTCCCAAAGCGACATGAACTCATTACTAGCCCGACAAGCATGCACTGGAAGGATGCCTAATTAGGGGCCTTTGAGGCCAAATTGGGTTGGGTGAGAAAAACCCATTTCATCTATAGGTATTCAGGGATGTAGAAACCTATAAATTCTGGTGTCCAGCCCATAATTTTTACCCAATTACAAGTTTTTCCCTGATCATTCTCCTGACTAGCTCCTTCTTACGTAACTTTCTGAGGCCATATCTTACTCATTTGGAGTCGAATTTGTGCCAAAAAAAACACAACGAAAAGTTAGAGGAAATAGATACAGAATGGGCATAGTAAAGAACGTTTTTTTTCTATTTGCTAAAGTGGAAGATCCTCTCAAGTTTCAGGCCCAAGGGGTCCCTTCACCAAAACAAGCCCAAATCGAATCCATGCTTTAGCTAGCTCATAGGGAAACTTATAGGTAGTAAAGGGGGGTTATAATCAGGTCTGAAAAGTGCCTAAACATAGGGAATTTCCTTACTTACAATGACCAAATCCCAAAGGCCCCTTTCCCTCCTAAGCAACTCAACCAATTCCCCACACCTTGGGGCTTCATAAAGATGAATCCCGTAGCCATGGGTGGTCGGGAATTGTTCTAAACCACCTCATATACAGCTGCAAAACATGGCAGAAGTCAAAGAGCCTTTGGTATGGAACAAATTCCAAGGAAAATGGTGATGTGGAATATTAAGTTTTGTCATTTTATGAAAAATGACTTTTTGTAATATAAGCTCTCACATGATTTACTTTTGGCATGTATTACTATGTAATTGAAGGGTCAAATCAAATCTGATTTGATCTCCTTTTTGGATAAGGTTCTCTTTAGGCTAAGATTATTTTGGACAAGATGCCTTTAGGATAAGGTTACTTTTTGTGAAAAGACAAAAATGCCTTAGGATTGGTCCACTTGTCACTTTTCCAAAAGTGACAAGTGTCCTGTGACCTAACCCTAAGCCTTCACCTCTCCTTTATAAATAAGAGGGTTGGCATTGTAAAAGGGGGAGGATGAATATAGTAACAAAGATCTGTTGAAATTTCCAAGACTCTTTGGGTGTGTGATACTTGTTAGATTTTAGTTGTTGGATGTGTAATTTTTTGGTTAAGGGTTGAGGGGTAGGGGTAAATGCTTGTTATGTTAGCTATCTCTAGGAGGGATTGGTTAGCTAGGTGTTTGTTGTTGCTTCCTTGGGTTTAACTTGCTTACGTTGATCCTCTAAAAGCTTGGTTTAACTTGTTTAATCTCTTTTACTACAGATTTTATGAAGTACTCAATTGTTTTTAGCCTTAGCTAGTGGCTAGGAGTCCTAGGGCCCCTTGGGACATCCCTCAAATAGGTGTTGTAGGAAAATCTCCCTGCAGATAGGTAGATTGCCTCAAATAGATAGACCCTACTCTAAGACAGAAAGTGCTTAACGTGGACACTGACTTCCTTTCAAATCCATACAAACTAACACATGAGAAGGAAGGAGAACAACATTACCTTTTTATCAATGTTTGTCCCTGCATGCTCCAAATTGAGCTACGAACCCTCGCTCCTCACTGAGTCCTGTAGACAAACAAAGTATGACCGCTTCCTACTCTATTGATGTTAGCTTGAAAACAGATCTATCTATCAATGATAGGTTCATGTGAGATCATACACAAACTAGAAAGAAACAGGCCAAGCATGTCATATTGATGAGAATAATGACAGCAGTACTTACAATTGTAGATGCAAATGTGATAGCTTCGTCAAGTCCCCTTTGTCTAACCCTTGCTTGAAAGATCCACAACCTGGATGATAGCAGCTTCACTGATCACATATCCTTTGACTGACTGTGTATTCCCTATGAGATCATAGGTTTGATGCTAGCAATTCTTCCCTTTTCCAATCCCCTTTCACCATCATAGAGCTTTCTTATATAGGTTAAGAGGAGCTTAACCTCTTGAGTTATATTTAGAACAAGTTGAGGAACTTCCTCCTTAGATCAGGGATCCTCTGATGGAACCAAGAATTCGAATGCAACTACCTTATAAATCCGAAAGATCCTCCCCTTATTCTACTCAACGGGCCAACTGCTGCCTCAGATTAGGCAGCGCTCCCTTAGAAGGGGCATCAGAGCGTTGTAGCGCTCCCTAGGAAGCTTGAGGGGAGCACCAGTGCTCCAAAGGTGGATAACGCTCCTTCAGAGGGGCCAACAAGCATTATAATGCTCCCAAAAGCCTTATAGGGGAGCGCCAGCGCTCCTAAGGCTGATGTAGGGGAGCGCTCACCATCAGAACCATTGTTTAAGGGCTCTCCTTAGGTGCTAAGAGTTCCTTGACTTCAGTTAACTAGTTCCCCTTCTCCAAATCAAGTATATGAGATGTTTTAAGTGCCTCCTTAGTGTCGTCATCAAAGCAGTATGCTTGAACAATGTTTGTGACACTTGTGAACAACTTGCGACACTTGCGAAAGTTGTAAGGAACATGCGACACTTACGACAATTGAGAGGAACATGCGACACTTATCCAGTTGAGCAATTTTGACGTGTAACAATAGGCCCCTTAGTTTGTTGTTCATACTTGTTTTCTTTATCTTTTCATTCAGGTATATTTCTGTTATGTTTTCTTACCATTAACCTTGTTGTCCCAAATAGGAAAATTGGTCAATTTGGTAAATTCCCCCCCATGGGAAACCCATATTAGTTGGTTGTTATATATTTTTTATGTGTAAATTTATGTTAAGTTTAATTCATTTTTTTCCATACATAAATACTATAATTTTGTTGTTTGCCTACAAGGACACAACCGATCACCTATTATGCTTCTCCTAAGCGGTTGGGGACCACCTAGAGACCTGTTTGACACAAAGGGGTCAACAAGGTAGCGAAGAAAAACATCCATTTTGATTGGGAAATGTACCCAATCACTCTCATATTCACTTTACATCTCACTTGCACTCATTTCAAATTTTTGGCACACATACCAATGTTGATATGTTTAATTTGTGTAGATATCTTGAATAGTTTACTTGTGAATTTATGTTAAAAAATCTAGTCTATACTTGCGTAGGTAATCATCACACTTTTCATATTTCAAACACTAAACTTCCAATCCCCATACAAAGAGTTAGTTGGGGTTTTCATGCACATGGTAGCTTTGCTGCTCCCAAAGATCCTCAACCCATTCCTTTGGGTTGAATGGTGTAATTGTCATTGGTAATTATCTAATCTTGCTATATTTTCATTGTATCATTTTTCACACACTAATCTACGGGTGGCTTCCCTAAAGGGTCCATACAAAATCGACAAGCTAAATACATGCAAAACACCACCAAAAAAAACACTTGAGAACAATTCAGGGGTCTGCCCCATACACTGAAAAAAAAAAACTTATACTATTTAAATATCTACATATACATATTATTTATCCATGACATATATGGCACCTCTGTGTGTGTGTGTGTGTGTGTGTGTGTGTGTGTGTGTGTGTGTGTAGTTTTAAATAGATTTAAAATTCAGTAACTAGGAGGCATGCTTGTGGAAGCAAAACATGACCTCGCCATGTGGATGGCCTCGAATTTCATTTTAAGTAATTTCAATTCTGTAGGATATTAAGAGTCAAAGCCAAGGAGTCTTCATCAAGAACCCCTTAGAAGTTGTCTAGTTAATACAAGTCGAGTGGTCTTTCCTTAGTACCACATGGTCAAGGAGTTGACTAGCTTAGCTTGGTTAGAATACTACTCTGCTTTGGTAAGCTCAGCAAAACCTCTCTTTAAGGGGGTCCATAGCCTCTTCCTTTTCACATGTATCCTTCTTCCATCCAAGTGGCTTTAAGAACTCAAAAGCGCTAGTGACGAGAAGTGGCTAATCCCTACTTCTCCGAACTGCATGGGTCACTCTTAAACCTAGCCACCGTGTTCTTCTAGGACTACTTTTGTTATATGGGTTGGTACAATTTTGGGATGCGTTTTCCTGATTGGGATAAACTTTAAAATAGTGTGGTGGCCAAGGCATGTGATAAAAACTAAAAATTGACCAATAAAATACTTTTAAAGTCAACCTTTCATCAGTCCACCTTTTCACTCACGAACCAAGATTGAAGTTGTGAATACTTTCCCTTATATCATATCTATAACAACTTGTAACAAGGTTTTTCATCCACTTTTACATCCCCCTTTTGATTTAACAATGTTCTGGGATCACTTCCCGAGTCACCCAGGGGGGTATCAAGTCATTTTGGGCTTGTTTCCCATCTTTAAATCTTCAAACAACTTGTTGTTCATAACTTACAGGCATTTAAAATTACTTGTCTATAGATTTTAAGTTCATTTTTCATCTTTGTTTCTCACTTTTTTACTTAAGGCATCGATTGGTTAGTTACCCAAGAAACCGGTTTACCTCAGGGACCCATTCTAGGCCATTTTCCAATGCTTTAAGGGAGTGAACAACTCGTTGTTCGCTGTCCTAAAAATCAGTGAGCTTTTTTTCATCCTACTATCCATAATTTTCACCCCCCAAGCCATTTTTTCCATCCAGGAACCTGAGGGAGGACAACACCCAGGGTGAGTGGTCCTGAGAACAACTTCTTGTAAGTCTTTCACCTCTCTTTTTTCCCCTTCTTTACTACCTCAGGCGAAGGACCACCTGAGTTGTGGGTAGTATTTTCCTTGTGCCAAGATATCAAAGAGGCTGTAACCAGCTTTACAGCCAGATAGTTTGGATCTGCCTCAATGGACAGATTTTTCTTATAACACCTACTACACCACTTATCCTTGATTTCCCCCCTCCTCCAGGGGAAAATCTTGGTTTGGGAGACAATCCCTCAAGCCATTACTCAAATTCCATTCTTCTACCCCCCACCTAGAGTTTAATCATTTCAGGTAGCCACAACACTTACCCTTCCCAACATGGTGCTTTCCATCCCTGTATGGTATCTACACCCACCTGCAATGGTTCCTCAACCATCTCTCTCTCCTCATCCTGAGGGAATCCTGATGCAAATTTTAGTATAGGCCTCAACCGCACCACCCTCACCCCCAAATGCCATCACCACTACCATTATTGGGGGAAGACGAAAGATGAAATATCCCACATCTCCACTTCCTTCCTCAGTTCAGTCTCCTTATACACTATGTCAAAGAGAGGGATACCCCACTAATATATGTCCTTCTCTTCCCAAGTTACACAATTTGATCCAACTACCTTGAGCAACCACATCACTCACTGCTTCTCCAAGCACGTCTAGTACTACTATTGCGTCCTCCACTACAGGAAGCAAAGGTTTGTGAATCAAATTTACTTGTGTCATCTATTTAGAATATGGACACTACACTCATCATTTCGCATCTCTACCTCAGTTTTTCCAGACACTAGTTGTAGTATTCCAAACCTTTAAACAAGAGCCCTCTCTGCCACCCCTTTCTAGTGCTCATGTCACTGACATTTTTTATGTCTCTTCATCAGCCCCTGAGTGGATGAGATTCCCTTTCACTCTCTGTGACTCACTTTCTCACTTCACATACCAGTTTCCATTGATTGTTGCATACCGACGTCGTCATCCAAACCATATTCAACCAGATCCGACTACCTCACCATTAGTCATGCACTCTCTATATAATGTCAATATTACCTCCCCTAAACCCAATTCACTTCCCATCCCTCCATGGTTCATAGATCGAATTTCTGAGGATATCCCCCCGAATCCTCCCAATTCTCCGGTAAATTTCCCCTAGGAAATTTTTCCCCCTACCACAGTTTATCACCCATAGTGTCTAGAAATTTGGTTTATGTCAAGTGAGCCATCATGCCCTGTATGTGATATCTCCTCTACATCTTCACCACTTGAGGACACTCACTCTTTGAAAATCTCCCATGTCACCTCCCTGGATCCCATTTATTCTCGCATTTTCCACTGCAATGAAGATCTACTGGAGGAACTCACTACCCCCGATTGCCCATGGAATGCGCTCCATCACCAAGTAATTTTTCTATCACAGGAAGCATTTGACCCTCCTATCCAAGCCTCCATATATGAAATCGAAACAAATTATTTTATTCCTTTAGAGAATATATACTGGTTCAACAGCCTTATCCCTACCCTAGATGTTTTTTAAGAAGGAAACGTGGCCAATATCTCCCCTACCATCAAAATCGACATTTCCATCAAACCAAGAATCATATAAGAAATCACCATTGGTGTCACATGCTCCTCTGAGGAACTCAAAACTTACAAATCTCTCTTTCAGGAATACCGAGATATTTTTTCCTGGTCATATACAGAGATTCCCGGCCTCGATCCTTCTATATTCAAACATCGCATCGACACATGGCCAAATATCACCCTAATTCATCAAAAGTAGTGCCCCCTTCACACCTCCAAAGAGGTGGATATCAAAGATTAAATTGACAAGTTATGCGTTGTTGGGTTCATTTACCCCATTGCGTATACCTCATGGGTTTCCAACCCCATCCTCGTTAACAAAAAAGAGGGAATTATTCATGTATGCACCGACTTTTGTGATCTCAACCATGCTTGTCCCAAGGACAACTTTCCAACCCCTTTCATTGAAAAAAGTATTGATGATTGTGCCGGCCATGAGGCTTTGTCCTTCATGGATGGGTTCTTCGACTACAATCAAATCCAAATCCATCTAACAGATTAGTATAAAACTGCTTTTACTACCCCATGGGTTACTTTTTCTTATCGTGTCATGCCTTTTGGACTCAAGAACGCAGGTGCTAAGTTTCAACGGGCCATGACTTATGTTTTCCATGATATTTCTCACATCATCCTCTCTTATTTGGATGACCTCACTGCTCGATCCAAGAAACTAACTCAGCATTTAGATGACTTACGCATCATTTTTCAACGATGTCTCCAGTACAATATCCTCTTGAACCCCCTCAAGTGTGTATTTTACATCACTGCCAAACGCCTTCTTGTGTTCATTGTCTCCCAACACGGCATCATGGTGGATCCCCTCAAGGTCCAAGCTATAACATAAATTTTACCTCCTAGGAATTTACACCAAATGCAGATCCTACAAGGAAAACCTAACGTTTTATGTCGCTTTGTCCCAGATTACGCCACTTGTGCGCATGGTTTCCTTCACTTACTACATCATGATATCCCATTTATGTGGGATGAACATGATCAAACCACTTTTGATGAGTTGAAAGTGGCCTTATCCAATTCCCCTTTGATTATTACTCCAAACTATGATCACGATTACATCCTCTACTTATCAGCCTCAATCGTCTCAGTAGTAGGAGTCCTCGTCCAACTAGGGGATGTTGGGCGGGAACATGTCATTTACTACATCAGTAAAAATATTTCAGGACCACCCCTGAAATACAATCATGATGAGAAACTCATTGTCGCATTTTTCCCCACAGTCCAAAAGATGCAACACTATATCCTGCTTCAAACTACCAAAGTCATAGCAGATTCCAACCGCATGCAGTACTTGCTTAGTTGATGGAATATTAATGGTAAATTTTCCTGATGGATCTCCATCCTTCAATAATACGACCTAGAATTCTCAAATCCTAAAAGAAAGAAATCACTCATCCTCTTCGAACTCATTACGGCTTTTCCCTCAGACACTAAAGCTTCACCTGTCAATATAGATTTTCCCAACGAACACCTCTTCTTCATCCCCTCTAGTGACCCTTGGTATGGAGACCTTCTCGTTTACCTTTAGACATAGAATTTTAGGTCTCATCTCTCTCGAGACGATCATCGATATATTCGTCGTCAGGCCCCTTGATACCTCCTCATCGATGAATTATTGTACAGATGAGGGGTCGAAACCATTCTTCATCGATATCTGACCATCGGCGATGCTGACAGAGTCTTGAAATATTTCCATAGAGATGCTTTCAGTGTCCACCTCTTGGGTATTTCTACCACCCAAAAAATCATTCGAGCAGGGTACTTCTGGCCCATGTTGTTTCATGACTGCATCCATGCTGTCAAGCGATGTGACAAATGCCATCTCTATGCAAACAAAGAATGAGCTCCACCCACTCTTCTACATCTAGTCATCACCATTGGCCCCTTCTACAAATGAGGCATAGACTTTATGACTTGCAATCCTCCATCTAGTAATGGACACAAGTGCATCATCGTGGAATTGGATTACTTTAACAAATGGGATAAATCCATGCCCACTTTCAACAATACCTCTGACACAACAATGCATTTCTTCTTCAACCCCTTCATTACCCGATTCTAAGTTCTACTACAGTTAGTATGTGATCATGGTAAACACTTTGAGAATGATATATTCACATAAATCTCTTCAAATTTAGGCTTCTCCCATGATTTTTCCTCCCCATACTAACTTCATTCCAAAGGATAGGTTGAGGCTATCAAAAAATTACTCAAAATCATGCTACGATGTACCATCAACACACATAAGACCAACTGGAATCATATGTTGTTTTTAGAATTATGGGCTTATCACACAATAGTCAAAACTACCACCGGTTTTACACCGCTCCACCTTGTCCATGGGATCGAAGCCACCCTCCCTATCGAGTGTGAAATTCCCACGCTACGCACTGCCATTGAGATATTACCTGACACTGCTCCAATGGAGGAGTGCTTGCTGACCTTGGAGTCACTTGATGAAGATCATTGATCTTCATTACAGAACAACGAGGCAGCTAAAAAATGGTCCAAGGCCACCTTTGACCACCATGTCAACCTTCGTTCATTTAACGAAGGATATCTCATCCTAGCCTACAATATCTCCCACGATACTCTCGGCCATGGAAAATTCGAATCATTATGGCATGGACCCTACATTGTTCAACACTACCTCACTAAATGCACATACATCCTAGCCTCTCTGTAAGGCTATCCTCTCAAAGAACCCATCAATGAGTTGTACTTAAAGAAGTTTTACACCTGATCATAGCCACTCTACCTTAGGCTTTTTCTTTGTACACATTTGTAGAGTTTTTATTCTTCTTTTTCACCACCACTCCTCATTTCTAATATACCATCTGTGTTCTTGACAGATGCATTCTACATCAGATTACCACATCGGTTATGCTGATGATGCTAGCCATTGGACATAGAATCTCACTTTAGTTGCTTGGGTCATCTATACCCCCTCACATGAGCTTCTCCTCTCCAACAGCATATGTTTGGGCTCAGCCACCAACAACCAAGTAGAATACACCGTCATCATTAGTCTCCTCGTTGAGGCCAATCATCACCACATTCATCACCTTAGTGTTTTACTATATTCGCAGCTCATCATCCTAGAGCTCAACAATGTATATCGTGTCTGCGATCCTTTCCTCTTTCGCCAATACCTGCAAGTTAGAATCTTATCTCATAACTTTGATTCAATCACATATACAAATATTCCACAATAGTTTAATCAAATAGCAAATAATATGGCTAACCTAATGTTAGATTGAAATTTATCACATGAAAACATCATCACATATACATAAAGCATCAAACATTTTTCACGGCATACAGATCGGACATCATAAATCATCAAAAACATAAATACATCAAGACATAAAAATATCCAACGATATGTATCCTTATATATATATCCTCCAAAAATGTCATAAATGTTTAAAATATACATCGGTCATAGGCCAGTGAGTCCCCTCACCGCTATAGGTACAAAATGGGTACCCCCTACCCTATACAAAATGGGTATCAAGTACCTTGTACAAAATGAAAAAAAAAGGCACTCATGGTGCCCCCAGAGCTCCCTCCCAGGTTCTTTGTCAGTTCGAGGCACCCCACCAGCTTGGGGTTCTCTAGGTCCATGGGGAAGCCGACCCATCATCGTTGTCCTTGCTACAATTGCTCGATATATCAAAGTCTGTCACTCCACCAACACACCCAAACACTGCTCCATGACCCTATCATCCTAGATGTGGGCCCACATACCCTCCAATACACCCTCTAGAACCTCCTTGAACCATCAACGAAGGTCTTCCATCCCCCCTGCGGCTCATGTGCTATTCCATCACAGTGTCATCTAGTCTATGTCTCTGGCCTGCCCTCAGCTCATGTGTTGGTCCAACACCAACATCATCTCACATGCACCTCTTTCCTACCCGCGACAGTCATGTTGGTCCTTGGAGAGCCAAATCCCTGACCATCTCGGCCTCATGGCCTTTGGGACCCACATATGAAAACACAAACACCAAAGTTAGAGTCAACATCCATACATACATAATCATATGCTACGCTATGAAAATAACAAAATATAAATACATAAACAAACCTCTCTGATCCCAAACCTCCCTAGGAGGAAACATCATGTTAGGATCATGACGGTAGTCCATACCACCGTATGGGTACCATAGTATCACTTGTGGCATATGATGCCACATGTGTGCCATAGTGGTCATAAAGTAATGGCCACCCTCTCCTCCCCCATGTAATTCTAGCACATGGGCCCACCACATCATACGTAGCTCACTCAGACCTGAAGGTGCTAGCAAAATCCTCGAGTGCAAAAGGGGCACCCTCTCCAAAAACCAGGCCACCAGGATCGACCCAAACACAAAGTCACCCGAGTTGGTGGTTTCACACTGGTGAATCTGCCCCATCATCCTAGAGTGAAACATCAACCCCTAGGAAAAATGGTCCCCATCCAAGACCCTCTCCACAATTCTCAGTTGTCCTCTTGTTATTTGTTGAGTCACCAAGGATCCGTAGATGCTCACTACCATGGTGGAAATACACTAAGTCAATAGTTAATCAATCTCCTTAATACGAATGATTGAAACTAACATCGGGTTTGGTCCCGAGCAGTCGCGACGTGCCAAGTCAACCAATCTCTCATCCCCCGGAAGTTGGGGATCAACTGGAAGGGCCATCCCCCAAAATGGGAGCCCTGTCAGAAATCACACATCCTCCACAATTGAGAGTGTCAGCTTCTTTCCCCTAACAATGAAACAATGCAAATCAATGCTCCACATATATATAAGATATTGTAGCAGGAACCCCTGCGACCATATCAAAAGATTGTCGAAGAACTTGAGAAACACGTAGGTTTCCAAGTGTCTCTAAACGCCTGGCTTCTCTCTCACCACCTCTCAAAGATGCTCCCAGTCTCTCTCCCTCCAATGGACTGGCATAGTGATCTCTCGTCACAATATGATCACCTGCATCCACACAACAACACTTGGTCAACCCTCATCATCCATCAAAAACATAAAAAAATTCAAAATTTCAATCACCCTTAGCCTCACCTCCAATGCGTGGCTTTCACCCACAAAGGTGCGCACCTATTCTTTGCACAACTGCAGACTAATGCATATCCATATGAGGAAAATATGCACATCAATGTGCAACTTTCACCCCAATAGGTGCGCACACATGCACACTTGTCCTCTACATAGCTACGCACTGATGCATAGCTGTATGAGAAACAGCTATGCGTAGTGCGCATTTGTCATCTTAATAAGCACACATCTCATGTGCACCTGTATTTACCTCCCCCACACCCCCATCCACAGTTGTGTCAATCAAAACCACACATTATGCATGGGAGATGGAATTATACTCATGCATCTGAGCGTGGGTATTCTTCCTTCACCTGCGCATTAGTGGGCCCACCTGTAAACCTACCCTTGTATGGACATCCGTACAACCCCTAACTCAAATCTAGAAAATTCATACTATGCAAGAGGATGGGACCACTAACCTGACTCTCGCAATTCCCAGATTGGTCAACTCGAGCTCCCATAATCTCCAAATCTCCTCCAACTTCTCTTGTCAAATCACTATAGCAACAGGTACAAATGAAGTGGCATTGTGGGCCCACCAACCATATATAGTCCCTTTTTCCAAACTTCCACACTTAGTTACAAGAGCTAGAGCCTGTGTTTCCCAATCTTTTTTCAGCCACAGGATCATGCTCCCGCCATCTACATAATCACATTCCCAAGGCCATCAAACTTCTCCCCAGGGAAAATTTTTCTCACGTCACGTCTAGGTATGCATGCTTATGTTCAAAATTATCAGATAGTTGTTATATTTTCTTTATCATCAAATATTGTTCACGTCAGGTATTTGGTTTTTATGCATGCAGGTACTTGGTCATCACAAATGATGCAACCCCTTTAGGTATATGTTCGACACTGGCATGTAATTATTCCTTCTGAAAATCAATTGCATCCCTGAGTCACACCCTCTGATGTTCACCTTTAGGGTCCTTACATTTGGCTCTGTAGTACCATCACCTCTCCTGCATTTTGGTACTGTCACCAGGTAGCCCCCCCCCCCAACATGAGTTATCCCATTCATAGTTTCCCTTGGAGACTTGGCACTCATGTTGCTTTCATCCCCTAGGGATGGGAGTCCCAATAGTCTTATACACTCCCGAGAATAAGCCACATATTTGTTCTCATCATATTGCTAACTTTCCCAGCGAGCTCTTGGGTTACGTCATCTTGGTTCTATTGACTACACCTTCGCAGTATCATTAACCCTCCATCTCATCCACCATCAATTTTTCCATCTGCAGATTCCCCTCCATTCATTTACCTCATACGGAAACCCACCCCTAGGGCCCCCACTCTCCACTAGTTCTCTTTGCCACTTGAACCCTCACATGCCAAGCCATTTTTCACTAGGGCACCCATTTATGTATCTATACACTCATCCCAAATTATTCTCTATTTATTTGGTAATTGTAAAAATCCTTTGTTTCCAGCATTTAGTTATCTTTTTGTCATCACCTTTGATGACCTTCTTTGCCTAGAAACACAACCCATGTCTCCCTTGGTTGGGGAACCCACTCTCCTTTTTTCATTTCCGACATCATTCACGAACCCCAAGTAACCCAAAATCCATGTACCCTTGATTTATGATTTGTCCACTTTTTCAATCCTTTGGCACAGTTTAACACCATATTTAGTTGTCCCCCTAACACTAGATACAGTTTTCTGGTTGTTGTGAACCCCCCTTCAAAATTCCCCAACCAAGGGAAGTCTTGAGTCTCACGGCACCTTGACTTTGTCCCTGTTACCTATTAGTACCTGATCTCATCTCATTAGATTGCACGAAGCCCTTTGCTTCTTGGAGTCACGTCTCCCTTTTTTTCGACATCAACATAGTTTCCAAAAGGGTGGGAATATATTGACTCTCATTACCTTTACAATGAGGATTCTCGGACAACAAAAAGAGAATCATCATTGCTCTTTAATTCCATTGACCCCCATAACATTTGACTTCAGCAAAATCTCATGTTATTGTGGGTCTTACTATGAGACTATTGTTGTTATTTTATACTAGTCGAAGACCTCTGAATTTGTTAGGCCATCAATGCCTACCAGTCATCAAAACTTCTTATAGGCATCCTTGCTTCATTTCAAAGTATGTTCACCATTAAGAATTGTCATCTTTCATTATCAAACTCCTTGGAGGGCACTAAAATTATATACATCATCTTACATCTTCAGTTATTGTCTTACATTTTGGGTTACATGACACAAGCATGGGGAATTCTCACCTCGTTTGTGCACAAATTTTATTTTTTCCCTAGAGAAAGGTTTGGGTCCCACAGTTACCCCTCTACCTCTGACGGATATCTCTTGAAGTTCCTCTCAGCACTCTTCATTAAAATGGAAATCTCAGTAGAAGAAACATATATGTATTTTGGCTATACGTAAGCTCCTAACCTCACACATTAGGGGCATCTGTTATCACTGAAATTTCATTTGCAACATTGCACACAAATGGTTACAGAAATACAACAATGCCAAAAACAATTAGTTCACCTGCAACATTGAAATGCATTTCAAAAGGAAAAAACTATACAATTGGAAAAAATTGACATGTGCAAACTCACTAAAGGAAGTGCATGCACAATGCACGGGACAAGAAATCCCTCAAAGTGCACAATGTGCCAAATGCATGAATGTGTACGAGAAAATCCATGCACTCCTATGAATAGCACATTTATGGTTCTTTTTGGCCCCCCAACCACTTATGGACCAGATCCCAACCTGATTTGACCTCCATATCTGAGAGAAATTCAAATGTGGGGTTGGTCAAGGACCAAAGGGTTCCCTAAAAGACCCCTTGTTCACACCAAGAACCAATTATATTTTTCCATGAAGAAATTCTATAAATGAAAGCCATGGGTGCACTAAGAAACTAAGATCTTCATAGTATTTTTATGTTGCCTCAATTATCCCTTGAGGATCATCTTTTCTCCTTGAAGTATTCAAGCATCATTGAAATAGGCCATTCCACTCACCTCTTGAGGGAATAGGCATTGATTTTCTTCATCATTTTCCATTTTTCTTCCATTGTAAGAAGAGATCTCCATTAGGGAACTCAAGAGCCCTCCCAAGGAGGAAAAGGGGACCCATCAGTCCTCATTTTTATCTATAATGTTTTTCCAAATAATATAGTTATCCATTGGTGGCATTATCTTGGTCATTGGTTGATTGATTATGGTTCTAAAGTTTCTTATGCATTCTAGTTTTTATTTTCTTAGTTGTTTTAGTTTGTTTATTTGTTTATTACATGCGTTTGGCTTGTTTAACCCACTCATGCGCTTATGTCTTATCTATCAGGTTTTGGCATATTTACAGGAAGAATGTGCTTTTCATTGATGGCAAGAACAATAGCGAACCAAACCTTGAGAGTGCAAAAGACGAGAAATCTCAAAAGAGATAGTGGTTTCCAGAAGTGCAAACGAGGTACAAGAGACAAACTCGTAGGAGGAGAAAAAGTCAAGACCCGTGAACATTTAGAAAACCTTCTTAGTCGGAGAGATCAGAAGCTCAAGATGAAGAGCGACAGTGGTCATTGGATCACCGATCCAAAGGACCAACAACCATTGGATTGAATTAATGGAAGGATATGATAAGTGGGGAAAAACAATTGAGAATTCGATCATCTGAATTTTCGTCAGCCATCAAATTGATTTAAGTGAAAGAAAAGGATAATAAAGAGTTTTTGATCTAATATATTTATCAATGAACAACATTTGTTTCAGGTCTAAAGATATGAGGAGATTACACTCCAGAGGAATCACTTCGAGAGTTTCAGTTTGAGATCTGAAATCCCCGAATTCTGGAGAGTTGGAGTAAACGTTAGTCATCAGATCATTTTAAAGTGGAAGGACAGTATAAGCTAGAAAAGAAGAATCACAGAAATATCAAGCCGTCAATCTAAGAACATGATCAACAGACAACATTTAGTTCTGGTCTAAAATTTGCAAGGAGGTTACTGTTCGGGGATTCTCACTTCGGAAAAATTGGTGACTTGAAGAGTCAAAATACCCAAAGTCCAGAAGTCGAAGTCCTGAAGTGAATGAGGATCCATGTCAGCAAGACAACACCAACAAGTACATGTGGTGCAATCATACAATGACAAGTGTGAAGTTGATTCGACATTTCAGGTATGTGCAAATCACAAATCTGAGTGACATGTGGAAGCTACTAGGCTCATGAATCATCATCAAGTGACGTAAGTAAGTGACATCACTCTGGGAGTTTTACTTTGGGAGATTTATGACTAGCACTTTCCCAAAGTTCTAAAGTCCCAAAGTGGTTTTGGGCCATCCTTTGTCGAGGAAAACAGGTGGTGCGAGATCCACAACTTCAAAAGTTTGTGGATAGGGAGAACGTGAAAATTGTCGAAGACAAATCTCGACTGTTGATCATCAAGGGGAGTACGTGTCAACTGATATGAGATTTCAGATAAATCTCACTTCAAGGATTTTTAGTTGAGACTTGAGAATTCCTAAGTCTGAAGACGTGAAAGGATCATGACCGTTGATCCAAAAGGGACACACATCAGTGGATTGTTAGCTCTGGGAAAAATAAAAGGAAGGTTGAAAGGTTGGAAAGTTGAGATTTTTGAACCCCGAATACCCAAAGGGATTTTTACCATTTATTCGAGAAGACCATGCGTCGTTAGATCATGGAATTCAGGTGAAATTCTCCAGGAGCAAGCGGAGTTTGAGAATCGAGACTCTCGAAGCCCGAGGTGAAATCGATCTTGTCCATTGTTTTGGAGGGCCACATGTCACTTGGTCGTTGAGACTAAGGATCACGCATGGACGGATGTAAGAAGGAAGGAAAAGACAATAGATCAGATTTGTTGATCGAGGGAATCTATTAGATATCACAAGATCGACGATCATTCCTAATTATGAGATCAAAAGTTGCTCAAAAGTTTATTTTCTGAGGGTAGGCCTCAATTGAAACCACGGTATCGTAGAAGGGGTACGTGGCAACTAGAGGTAGATTGCAGGGAGAAAAGAGGTTAATCCAAAACCACTATTGGATTCACCCACAATCATTCTCTTACGCAAGAATGTATCCCAAGGTCACATATGAAAGGGGGCTAACGAGAAGAGAGCTCGCACCCACAATCACGTGGTCATGTGAAGTTAATCACCCAAGGTCATATCGAAAAATAGGGAGCTAGTGCTCGCGAGACCAAGAACACGAAGCACCTTTTGAATAGGTGTATGGCCACTACCATAGGTCACATGAAGGAAGGGACTTAGAAGCCAAATAAGACAAAGACAATGATTGGATGTAACTACCAGAGAAGATGAATAATTTTGACTGACAAAGAAGAAAAATATTCTCAAGATAACTTCCAAAGAAGCCAAAGAACATTGAATAACGACCAGATAAAATGAAGAGTTAGTATGATGATCAAGTAGACGACTCGATGTGTGAAAGACATGTAGAATAGATAAGAGATAGAGTGCCTCTCAGAGGGTGATGCATGTGGGTAGGATGAGACACGGTGCATAATCTAAAGGGGAGATCCGCAGAGCAGTGAAGAGGATGAAGAAGCATCACATAGAATAAAAGGCAGAAGAGAAGATGAACAAGAAGAGGTTTTGAGCACAGGAGGAAAAGAGCAGAGCATAGAAGTTGAATGATGAATAATCATAACAGAGTATAGAAGCTGAAGAAGGCAAAGGAGACATGGAGCTGTAACAAACCATATCAGAGACAGAGAAAGTACATAAAGTTTTGTAAGATTCATTGAGGGTGGTGCAAGGGAGGATTGAAATCCTCTAAATTCTAGTTGGTGCTAGAAGATATTCTGGGAGTTGGTGCTTCCATCTAGTGCATGCTAGAGAAACCTGGGATTTGGTGTTTCCATATAGTTGGTGCTAGATAAATATGAGAGTTGTTTCTCTCTGCAAGTTGTAGCTTTCTATCCAAGCTTGTATCCTCATATTTGAGTTGGAGCTCAAAGACTCTGATGTACATGAAATTTGGAGCTTGATTGACATCCTAGTAAGAAGAGGTTTTCACCATTTATGGGTTTCCTTAGGAAAATCAATCTCTCTGTGTATTCTTTCTGATTGATCATTGTATATCTATACATGGTAATTTATCAGCAACACATTAAATAATAATCTAGAAAGAATAAAAAAAAAAGAGGAAACTTTTCAAGCTTATATACATAACTGATTCACCCTCCCCCCCCTCTCAGTTATATTTCCAACAATTGGTATCAGAGTTGGTTCCTTTGATCAAAGGTAGATCGATAATCTTGAACATGACTAGTCATGATGGAAGTTCAACTAATAGACTCCCTATGTTTGATGGAACAAACTTTTCCTTTTGGAAAATAAGAATGAGAACACATTTAATGTCTTTGGGTGCTGATGTTTGGAATGTTGTTGAAACGAGATATTTGAAGCCTGTAGTCTTGGCCTCAAAAGATGATAAGCTAGAGTTTATCTTTAATGCAAAAGCAATGAATGCCATCCTCAGTGGAGTTGTTGAAGTTGAGTTTGTCAAAGTCATGCACTATGATTCAACAAAGTTTATGTGGTACAAGTTGATAAGTAGTTATAAAGGTAATGAAAAGGTGAAAGACGCAAAACTTCAGATCATGGACTAAAATTTGAGAAGTTAAAGATGGATGAAGAAGAAACTATCAGTACGTACTTCTTACATATAGAATAACTTGTCAACACTATGAAATTCCTAGGTGAAATGATAGATGGATATTTTCTAGTCTAGAAAATATTAAGATCTCTTCCTAATAGATTTAACTCAAAGGTCTCTGCTATAGAGGAAATAACTGATCTCAAAACGTTGACACTAGATCAACTTCTTGGAACCCTAACTTCTTATGAAATGAGAATCATCAAAGATAAATCCATTACAAGAGAGGAATCTTTTAAAGTAGAGAAAAACACAGACTCTAATATAGATGAGATTGAAGAAAATTTTGTGAGAAGACTGAAGAAAGAATTAGGCAAATACAAAGGTAAATTTCCCTTCAAATGTTTCAACTGTCGTAAGATAGTTCATTTTGCATCTGAGTGTCCTCACAAAATAAAGGATCAGACATATAATAATGAAGAGAAGCACAAACATAATAAGTTCTATAAAGAGAATAATTTTAAGAATAAAATCCTTTGTGTAAACAATGATGATGATCCCTCAGATGATGAAAGAAGTAACTCTTCTATTGAAGAAAAAATAAATGATATCATGCTAATAGATTTAGAATATCTAAACACTAAAGATACAAGAAGTGAGTTCATTGATTTTGAAGAAGTAGTATATCTTGAAGGATAACTTGTCAGTGCCATTGAAGATATTGATAGACTTGGAGAAAAGAAAAGAAAAGAAAAATAGTTACTGCTCAGGTATGAGAAAACATGCAATGAGCCATCTGAATAAATTACTTTGTTGAAGGTTAAGTTAGAAGAAGCTAAGAATATTGAAGACATCCTCAAACAACAATTAAAGGAATCCGAAACAAAAGGTGAAAAAATGGAAGATGAAGTAGTGGCTGTCATGAAAGATCTAGAGAAATTTCAGGCCTTATATCATGAAAATATGACAAGTATTAAAGCATCAGAAGGATTAGCCTCCATTTTGAATCAGCAAAGAAATTCAAAGTTGAAAATTGGTTTGGGTTATGAAGAGGGATCAAGTAGTGGTCAGCCAAGAAACAAAGAATCCATCAAGTTTGTCAAATCTACAACCATTGACAACAACAAACCTGCAGAAACAAAAGAAGAGAATCAACCGCCAAGGAGGAGTGAAGGAAAATCTACCAGAATTGAATATGTAGAACAAACAAATAATACACCCTCTGCTCAAGGAAATCATCAACATGGAAGAAATCGACCTGCTTAAAGAAGACATCCATTTTCCAAGTACAAAGATTTTTTCTATACATATTTTTTTTACTGCTCTAACTTTGGCCACAAAGCTGTAAATTGTTCTTTAAGATTTAGACATGAGAAATCAAGACAACCAAGGAATAAATATCTTCCACAACAAAGAATGAGACATCCAAGTAAAAAACAACCACATACTACAAATCATGTGATGGCTAGGAAAAGCACGCAGATTACACATAAAAATCATTATGATCCTTTATACAATGAACTAGAATGTTACATCTACCATAATTATGGACATAAAGTTGTAGACTGTCGCTTAAAAAACTATAATCCAGATTTAAATCACAGAGCTGAAAACGTCAAGGTTTGGAGGAAGAATGAATATAACAAGTGTGGATTAGTGTTGTCAGCTCAAAGACAAAAAGACACTTGGTATATTGATAGTGGATGCTCCAGTCATATGATAGGTGACAAAAGTAAGTTCCTATTACTCTAAGAAAACAAATCAGGGAGTGTGACCTTTGTAAATGATGCTCCAGGAAATATTAGATGTAACGGTCTAGTAAGCTTAAGTAATGGAAGAAGAAAATATCAAGATGTATTATTTGTTGATGGTTTAAAGAATAATCTTCTTAGTGTCAGTCAGATATGTGACAGAGGATGTGAAGTCACTTTCACTACCAAGAATTGTAAAATAAAGAAAGTAAACACAGGAGAGTTGATTGCAAAAGGGGTTAGAATTGAAAACAATGTATATGTTCTAAAGGAAGATAAGGAGAAATTTCATTTAAGCAAACTTGATGAAAGTTAGTTATGGCAAAAAAGTCTTGGACACCTGAATTTTTATCATATTGTCAAACTGAATAATGAAGGCATTGTGAAATACCTTCCAAGAATATCTAAGCCTAATAACTTTGTATGTGAATCCTGTCAAATGAGGAATCAGACTCGTGCTCAATTCAAATCAAAGAGTTTCAAATATTCAAAGAAGCCACTTCAAATTGGTCATATGGATCTGTGTAAACCATCGCGAAAGGAATGAACTGGAGGAGAACGTTACTTTATGCTATTCATTGATGAATTCTCCAGACTTACATGGGTTTCCTTTCTGAGAGAAAAATATGATGCGTTTGAGAAGTTCAAAAAGTTTAAGGCATTAGTTGAGAATCAGATAGGAAGGAATTTAAAGACAATTCCCTCATAAAGAGGAGAATACTTTATGTCAAGATATTTCAAATAATTATGTGACAGACATGGAATTAAAAGATAATATATTATTCCAGGTACTCCTCAACAAAACGGAGTTGTAGAATGCCAAAATAGATCAGTTCAGCAAATGGCAAGGGCTATGATGAGTGAAAGGGACATTTCACAAACCTTATGGGTAGAGGTTTTTCACATGGCCGTTCATATTCTAAACAAAGCGCATCTAAGGCCGAACAGTGATAAAAATCCATATGAGTTGTGGTTTGGTCGACCTGCATAAATCAAGCACTTCAAAGTATTTGGAAGTAAATGCTACATCAAGAATAATGATGATCATGTGGGAAAAATTGATATTAGAGTTGATGAAGGTATCTTCTTAGGATATGCAACGAATAGTAAATGATACAGATGATTTAAAAAAAGAATGCATAAATTAGTAGACTGTATTGATGTTTGAACTGATGAAGAAGTTCATGTAAAAGATCAACAAAGAATAAGCACTAAGCCATATGAAAAAGATGATGAGAATAATGAATATAAAGAACAACAAATCTCAGAGTCACAAGAATATGATGAATCGGGTGGAGAAGAGACACCCAGACAAGAAGATTTAGGATAACAATCAACATCAAATCCTTCCTCCATAATTACTCAAAAGAATCATCCTGAAAGTTAGATAATTGGTGAGAAATACAAAGGTGTACAAAAAAGGAGAAGGATAATCAAAGACACCAACAAATCACATATAGACTTCATATCCATGGTGGAATCTAATAGATTTAATGAAGCTAGTAAAGACGTAAATTGGTTAGAATCAATGAATGAGGAACTAGACCAAATTGAAAAGAATGACACTTGGGAACTTGTTCCTAGGCCAACAAATAAAAACGTGATAGGATCCAAATGGGTCTACAAAAACAAGATGAATGAGCAAGGAAATATTATAATAAATAAGGCTAGATTGGTCTATAAAGGATATGATCAAATAAAAGGACTAGATTTTGATGAAACATTTGCACCCGTAGCAATATTAGAAGCTATTAGAATGTTTCTTTCCTATGTGTGCCATAAATAGTTTAAAGCCTATCAAATGGATGTCAAGTCATGTTTTCTAAATGGAGATCTAAAATAAGAAGACTATATGGAACAACCAGAGGGTTTCCAACTGTTAGATAACCCTGACTTTGTCTGCAAGATGAAGAAAGCCTTATATGGGTTGAAACAAGTTCCTCGTACCTAGTATTACAGACTGGATAAGTATCTTCAAGACAAAGGGTTCAAGAGAGGAACATTTGACAACAATATATATATCAAAATAGAGGGTAATGATTTGTTCATTGTGTTGGTATATGTAGATGACATCATAGGGGAACTATCATTTTTTCTTGGTCTGCAAATCACTCAGAGGTCTGAAGGAATATTTCTTTCTTGGGAGAAATATCTAAGAGAAATGTTGAAAAGGTTTCAAATGGAAGACTCTACAGCTATGAGCACACCTATGGTCACTAGATGCAAGTTAATCAAGGATGATGACTCACCTGATGTTGATTAGATTTCATATAGGTCTATGATAGGTAGCCTATTGTAAATCACAACATCTCGTCCAGACATAATGCATGTTGTTGGAATGCTAGGAAGGCATCAGGTTGCACCTAAATAGATTCACCTATTAGCTGTCAAAAGGATATTCATATACTTTAAAGGAACAATGCACTATGGCCTATGGTATCCTAGGAATCAGAATTTTCAACTATCAATCTATTCAGATGCTAATTGGGATAATTGTGTGGATAAAAGGAAAAGCACGAGTGGAGGTGAATTCTTCTTAGGAGATTCTCTTGTAGCATGGTTGAGCAAGAAGCAAGGTTCCATTTCCTTATCGACTACAAAAGTTGAATACATTTTTGCCGCCAATTTTTGTACCCAAGTATTATGGATGATTCAGACACTTGTAGACTTGGAGGTAAAATATATTGCACCGATCCCAATTCATTGTGAAAATTCTAGTGCGATTAGTGTGTCAAAGAATCATGTATTTCACTCCAAGACCAAGCATATACCCATCAAGTATAACGTCTTGAGGGAAAAGGTAACCAACATTGTTGTTTCTTTTCATTATATTCCATCCAAAGATCATATTGTTGATATCTTCACTAAACCTCTTGCAAGAGCTCAGTTTGAGTATCTATGTCAGAAGTTGGGCGTGACCCTATTATCAAGTTAAAATAATCTATCTGATCAAGGGGAGAGTTCTCCTAGTATATATGATCAAGGGGAGAATAGAGTCACTCTCTAAGGGGGAGAAAAAGGTGTTGTTTGTATGGTACAGTTGGAGGTCTAAGAAAAATAGTGCAGCCTTTCAGGGTTGCCATCAATGCCAAAGGGAGAGATTGTTGGCATGTTTACAGGAAGAATGTTCTTGTCACTGATGGAAACAACAAAAATGAGCCAAACCTCGAGAGATAAAAATATGAGAAAGATTAGAAGAGAACAGTTTCCACAAGTTCAGACGAGGTCCAAGAAACGGACTCGCAAGAGGAGCAAAGGTCGAGACCCGTGAACACTTAGAAAACCTTCTAAGTTGGAGAGATCATAATCTCAGGAGGAAGAGAGATAGTGACCATTGGATCACCAATCCAGAGGACAACAACCATTAGATTGAATTAATGTAAGGATAGGATAAGCATGGCAAAACGATTGAGAATTCGATCATCCAAATTTTTTGTCAGTCGTTAGATTGATTTAAGTGGAAGGACAAGATAAGCAAGAGTCATTGATCTAAGATATTTATCAACGAACAAAATTCGTTTTGGGTAACAAACCAAGTAGACATGGATTTGTAACAGACCATATCAGAGACAGAGCAAGTAAGTAAAGTTTTGTAATATTTATTCAAAGTGGTAGGTTGGTGCTAGGGTGGATTGAAGTCCTCTAAATTCTAGTTGGTGCTAGAAGATATTCTGGGAGTTAGTGCTTCCATCTAGTGGGTGCTAGAGAAACCTGGGAGTTGGTGCTTCCATCTAGTTGGTGTTAGAGAAATCTGAGAGTTGGTGCTCTACAATTTGTAGCTTTCTATAAGAGGTTGTAGCCTCATATTTGAGTTGGAGCTCAAAGACTGTGATGCACATGAAATTTGGAGCTTGATTGAAATCCTAAGAAGAAGAGGTTTTCACCCTTTATGGGTTTCCTCAGGAAAATCAATGTCTCTGTGTATTATGTGTGATTGATCATTA
>ML788377.1:411926-438101 GCA_009831015.1 Picea engelmannii
AGGAAAAGTTTCAAGCTTATATACATAACTGATTCACCCCCCCCCTCCCTCTCAGTTATATTTCCAACAGCAGGCCCAACTAGGCATGCAAGTGCCATTGTTTTGCTCACCCAAGTGACGAAACAGGAACAATAACGTGTATTGTAATTTCATAATAAATATAGACCGTTCATTATAAGGTCGCATATATGACGATAGAAGTTAAGTTAGGGTTTTGTTTCCCTAGAAGGCAACCCTCTTTTATGAGGGAAATGTATGGCAGCTATGTATCATTGTGAATATTGTATTCTGAGTGAGGATATTGTGAGAGAAATAAGAGGAAGTTTCAATGGGTGTGCTATAGATTGTATCCCTTCATTTGCTGGATAATAATAAAGAAAGGACCTGACGATTTCTCTAGTGGACATATCCCACACTGGGTGACCCACATATTTATATGTCTCTATTGTATTGTGTATCTTTTGTGTTATATTTTATTTCTCCGTGATCTTCTTTTTATAACAACTAGTATCTGAGTGAAAGGTAACTTGTAGGAAAAGAGAGTTCCTAGTTTGAGTGGGAGAAATGGTGAAAGATGAAAAGTTTAGGGTTGATAAATTTAACGACCAAAACTACCAATTACAAAAGATGCAGATGGAATATTATTTATATCGGAAGGATATATTCTTAACATTGAGTGGAATAGAAAAGAAGTCAGCGACCATGAAGGATGAAGAATGGGAGGTTCTTAACAGAAAGGCACTAGGAACAATACAGTTGAGCCTAGAAGCGTCGGTGACTTTCAATATTTCTAAAGAAAATAAAATGAAGGAGTTGATGTACGCATTGGCTAAACTATATGAAAAACCCTCAGCATCCAATAAGGTATTTCTAATGAAGAGATTATTTAATATGAATATGTCAGAAGGTGGGTCTATTGTAGATCATTTAAATTAATTTAATACAATTACTAATCAACTAAGTTCTGTAAAAGTGGACTTTGATGATGAGGTCTAGGCTCTTCTAATCTTCTGCACATTGCCAAAAAGTTGGAACGGCTTGGTCATGGTTGTAAATAACTTTGTATCTGGTTCAAACACTCTAAAATTTGATGATGTTGTTGGTGTTATCCTTAGCGAGGAAATGCGATGGAAAAGCACAGGTGAGACATCAAGTAATGCGTTAAACATGGAGAATAGGGGAAGAAAAAATTATAGAGGAAAGGGATCATGGAACCACGAGAATTGTAGGAAGGAAAGATCGAAATCTAGACTTGGAAAGATAGAGTGTTATAATTGTCGAAAGAAAGGACATTTGAAGAAAGACTATAGAGCTCCAAAGAAACAAATAGATGGATAACAAGAGAAAAATCATGAAGAAAATGTAACAGGTGATGTGTTACAATATTCTTTGATTCTTGTTGTAGATAATATTTTAGAGTCTTGGGTAGTATATTTAGGGGCTTCATTTCATGCCACACCCCCTAGGAAATATTTTCTAGATTATATTCAATGTGATTTTGGCCAGGTTCATTTGGGTGATGATGCACCATGAAAAATTGTTGGAATGGGAAAGATAAAAATAAATCAAAGGAATGGAAACCAATGGTTGTTGAAAGAGGTAAGACATGTTCCAGATCTAAGGAAAAATCTAATTTCAATAGGGCAATCGGTACGTGAAGGTTGTATATCCATATTTACAAATAAGGTGTGGAAGGTCACCAAAGGGTTATTGGTGATAGGAAAAGGAGATAAGGTAGGTACATTGTATTTATTTATCAATAATATTGATTATTCTATCTCTTTAGCTTCTATAGGAGTGGATACAACACTATGGAATCATAGGCTTGGACACATGAGTGAGAAGGGGATGCAAATACTTCACAAAAGAAATTTGTTTACAGATATTAAACAAATTGATTTGGATTTCTGTGAGCATTGTGTTTACGGAAAACAAAAGAGAGTCAGATTTCTCAAAGTCAAAAAGAAAAGAAGAGTGAAAGGTTAGAGCTTGTGCATACAAATGTATGGGGACCAACTCAAGTATCATCTCTTGGTAGCTTTGGTTATTATGCTACTTTTATTGATGATGCAACTAGAAAAACTTAGGTTTATTGGATTTGACAAAAATATGATGTTTTTGGTACTTTTAAGAAATGGAAATATTTGTTTGAGAATGAGACATGAAAAAGGTTGAAGTATCTTAGATCAAACAATGGAGATGAATATTGCAGCAAGGAGTTTGATGATTATTGTTCATACCATGGGATTCGTATAGAGAAGATAGTTCCAGTAACACCACAAGAAAATGGCGTGTCAAAAAGGATGAACATGAAAATCATGGAGCATGTAAGGAGTATGAGATTGAATGCTAGTTTGACCTTACATTTCTGGGCAAATGTTGTAGATATTGTTGTTTAATTAATAAATAGAGGACCTTCAAGATATTTGGATGGTGGAATTTCATAGGAGGCATGGATAGGAAAAAAGGTAACCTATTCTTTTTTGAAGACTTTCAGTTGTGAAGCATTTGTCCATATTGATAAAGAAAATAGAATAAAACTCGAGCAAAAATCCAAGAAGTGTACCTTTATTGGATATAGTGTTAATGATTTTGGTGATCATTTATGGGATTATGAAAATCACAAAATCATTAGGAATAGAGATGTCACATTCAATGACAAGGTCATGTACAAATATTAGTTGCAGGGAAAGAAAAAGGAAAAAGAGAAACCAGAATACATAGTGCTTGATGAGATCATTGAAAACTAATTTCCAAAGGTACCAAAAAATCAAAATGTACAACAATAGGAGAAACAGGTATCTCAAAATCCTACAAGTATTCTTACAATATATACAAGGTTAAGTAGACCCCCTGAACGATACTCTCCTTCATTTTATTATTTATTGTTAACTAATTCTAGTGAACCAGAATGTTATGAAGAAGCAATGCAGTTAGACACTAAAAATAAGTGGGATAAAGGCATGAAAGAGGAAATGGATTCCTTTGTAAATAAACAGACTTTGGATTTGGTTTAGTTTTCTGTAAGAAAAAGAGAATTGCAGAATAAATGGGTTTACAGGTTGAAGGAAGAAGATGGAGGAAAAAAATGGTATAAGGCTAGACTTGTTGTAAAGGGGTTTGCACAAAAGAAATGTATAGATTTTGATGAAAATTTTTCTCCTATTGTTAAAATGACTTCAATTAGGAATATTTTAAGTCTTGTGGCAGTAGAAGATTTTCATCTTGAATAGCAAGATGTAAAAATAGATTTTCTTCATGGGGATTTGGAGGAAGAGATTTATATCACAACTACATATTGAAAAAATTGTGACGATTACTTGCAACGAAAGTACCCTTTCATCACAAAGTTCAAGAGAAAGAGTTCAATTATTCAATTTTATTATAAATCCATCTCGTATGCATTGCTATAGTGAAGAATCCATATCTTCGTCGAAGAGCAACAAACATGAAGATAATGGATTTTCATCAATCTTCTTTTGTAAATCATTTATGTCTCTACGCATTTCTTCACCTTCATTAAGAGTCCAAGTAGGATTGTCTGGAGGCTTATTTGGTGTAGAAGTTCCCTTTTTGGGTGGCATGTTGGCCAAGTATCACTTTTGAACCTTGATTTTGAGGTGGTTCTGCTAGAAAATCTTTCTTCTGTTGTATCTCCCAAGTTTCAGCCCTTCTGGGTATGAAACTTTCTTTTATGTAGTTCTCTAATATTTCTTCTCTGCAATTCCATAGGTCTAATCAAAATTGGATGTGCCAAGTGTAATTTATGTTAACTTCCCCACAACTTGTCATTTTTTGTCCTTTCCAGGAGATCTCAATTGTATAGCATGCCCCACACAAAATAATTGATATAAAATTATGAAACTCATACCCAAAATACAACAGACTATCCACAATCCAATGAAACTAGTCCCACTCAATTTGGATACTCTAGGAAGAAGTTATGATTGTTTTACCTGGATCTCCTTCTTGAGACTAGTCAATAGGACTAGTCAGATACCCTATCTTACACAAAGTGTATCTACAAATTCAATATGGCCTAGATGCTGAAATTTTTACCACAGATACCTTACTAATTTTCGTGAATAGCCTCCAAATTTCATGGTCTGAAACATTACAGAAAAAATTTTATAGCGAAAATTCCGCAATGACTCATTTCGGGATGATTCCAGAACCCTATCTTGTGCAAGCTGTATCTCCGAAAGTATAAAGCCTCAGAAGCTGAAATTTTAAACCAACGTACCTTGATCTGTCTAATAAATATGTTTGAATCCCTTCCTTCTGAAATGTTGTAGAAAAAAAGTTATAGCGAAAATTCCAAGGTGTCTCAGATGTAGCAGTGAAACCCCAAGACCTTGAGCTCTGATACCATATGTTAGGAACCAAATATCAATATAGCATAGAAAAATGTCAGAAAAAGTACTCAATGCCTTGAAAAAGAGATAAATTCAGATAATAAGCCTCTTCGAGGGGGCAACCTCCTTTTACCCCACTTAAATGTTCAAGTACAATATGATTCCAAATGAAAATGTCTCCTTGGTATATATAGGGGACTAGGAGGTATAATTACAGCTAATGGAATAAAGTCAACATAAATAAAATAACATTGCTAATGTAATATGCCCCAATTAAGGGGTAATGAGCCAATATTAGGGCTTAACAGAGATGATAACCATTGATCGTTACACTATTTGATAAAGTCAACATTGACCGTTATACTCTTTGACAAAGTCAACATTGATTTGGTCAACGTTCATCACTCTTGCCACGAAAAAAATATCTATAAATATTTTGTGAATTAGAGATGTTGCGACAATCTTGTTATAACAACAACGATTCAAAAAGGGTATTTTTGTGTGGAAGAATGTCACAGAATATTAGAGGTGGGCAAAAATGTAAAGAGGGTGATAAGGGTGATGGTAGATGTTATTTCCCTTGCAAAATATATTGCACTACACGTCCTGTAAGAATTTTAATAGCAACAACTCTAAAACATTGTAGCAAATATGGGCATATTGATGGGGGATCGAATGAACACCGTCCCGTGGTAATTATTATATATATATTCATTATATTGTTTTATATTGTCGATTATATATAAATATATATAATTATATATGTGTATATATATTGTTTGATTATTTTTTATACACACTAATTTTTCATGATTGTTTGTAATTATAAAGTTAGAGTTCCCCTCTAACGTTTTGTAGAATATTGCACCAAGTAGTTGTAGAAATGATGTTGTACAAGCTTAGGAATATGATCAAGCAAATGAGGATCTCGTGGAAGAAGATGATGGGACAAATCAAGTTAATGATCCCATGGAAGAAGATGATGGGACAAATCAAATGATCCAAGATTTGTTTTCTCAGCTAGATGAGGATGTGGATAATGATGGTATTTATGATGAACCTCTATTCGAAAAGGCAAATAAACAGATTTATGAAGGCTCAAGAGAAAATATTCTCTCAGCTACATTTTTTCTACTGAACTTAAAGGTTATGAATAATTTGTCGAACACTTGTATGAAACAGATTCTAAGGTATGTAATATGATTCATCTCATATTATAAATAAATGTTGACTTTTTTCTATTTTTTTTCGTGTTAATCAATGTGTAAAATAAGAATGCAATTTTTACGATTAATATTGTTTACATTAACTAGTTATTTTTTATGTTGTAGATTGTTAGGTGAATTTTTCTTACCATTGTCAAATATTTTACCTTGCACATATCGAGATTTTCATGCCATTATGAAAGACATTGGAATGGATTATCAAACTATATATGCATGTACTAATGATCATATTATATATTATGGACAACATTCTTGAAAAACATAATGCCCGTAATGTCTTATCAGTAGATATTGAACCGATCAAGTAACAAAAAGGGTGCCTCGAAAGGTTATTCGTCATATTTCCATAATTCCACGTTTGCAGCAATTTTTCAGGTGTAAAATCATAGCACAATTTATGGATTATGATGCATGTAACATAAGTGGAGATGGTGTTTTTCGAATTCCTATCAATGGTTATGCATTTAGGGAAATTGAGGAAAAATGGGCATATTTCAAAGATGAATCTCGTAATTTTAGGCTTTCATTGGCAGTTAACATTGTTAATCCATTTAGAGAGATTAGGTATATGTACTCAGTGTGGCCTATTTTTGTTATCAAAAATAACATTCCTCCTTGGATGTAAATAAATAGGGAGCACATAATGTTGACAAAGATTGCTCCAGGTATTTTTTTACATTAATTTTTTGAATCTAACATTTTCATTTGTTTTGATTTTTGCATAATATCTTTTGTTTATTTATTTACTTATATATGCATATCATGGTTATAGTAATTATGTGTAATTTCAAACAATTAGTTAAGTACCGGGTTAAATATATGAATGCATATATCAAGCCTCTTATCGGCAAGATACTAAAGTTATGGGCTCACATCACTATGTATGACATGTTATCACACAGTTTGTAGTCGGGAGTAAAGGCTATAAGGTAGAAGGCCAAACTGGTGTAACAGGAACCTATCCCACCCAATGTCACCACGATGGGTATGCTATTTCTCTTTAGGGAGGTTAGGCCTAGGGGAGACGTCCCCGGTGACCTAGGGTTTTGAAGAGGCAGAAGGCTAATAAGACCAAGATAAGGTTTCCCCCCTTCATAGGTCACCACCCAAATAGAAAGTCTTGGCTAAACAGCCAATAATAAAGTAGATCCCTAATGAAGAACACCTGCCTGGAACAAGACAACAAAAAAAAGGATTTATGCAAGCTATATTTCAATGGGTTAGTACTTTATAAGACTATATGATAACTATATATAATCAATTTAGCAAAAAATGTTGACGAAGTCAATGTTTATCAATAGCATATGAAGAGATATAACACTTCACCAATAAATATTGGAACGATGTGGCATTCAATGTAACCAATCAACACTTCATTAATAAATGATTTAAACCACCATTCAATTTCTCATAAGGTAAACATTGTTGTATTAAAGATGAAATATTCAATGATGACGTCAACAACTTAGGGTTAGTAGGGTTAGCTAGAGCTAGGGTTAATGTAGTTAGGGTTTCAATTCAAAAGGTTTGAGAGTGTTTAGATCAGGTTCTACTTCAACGCTTGAGGTCTTAGATCAGTGCCTTTAGGGTTAAATGGATTCAATAATGAAGGATGTAGGAGTTGAAGGAGGATGGCTAAGGACTGGAGGGAAGAGCTCTGAAGTGTTGTTATGGCAGGGCCTCAAAGACAAAACCCTAGGGGACAGAGGCTCACTCTGATGTTGCTATGGAAAGGCCTTGTGCTCTCTCCTACTTCCTTAGATGGAAAAATGGCTAGCATGAAGATAAAGTCAAGAAAGGAGAGTCAAATGAGGGAGAGTGTTGCTACAACAAGGCTCTATCATCAAACCCTAGAAGAAAATGACCCTAAGTGTAGATAACCTAGGCCTGGGATGTCTCCTCCTTCTTGATCTCTGGAAAGTACATCTAGCATAAGAAGAGGGGAAAAATGAGTGTAGATAAGGCTAGTCTCAATCCTCTTCAGCATGAAAGAGTAGAGTGTTTCTATGGCAAGGCTCTATCTCACTTCAGCAAACAAAACGACTAGAAATCTTGACGGGGACATGAGACACGGACCAATTATGTGTGCTTGTCACCTAGGGTTTATGAAACAAATTTATAATAATAAATGAAAGTAATAACAATACAACCATTCAATTAATAATTTTTGTAGAATTTCACTTACATTTCACCAAGAAACATCATAGCAAACCCTAGATGTAACACCTTCCATCAAGAGAAATGCCAAAAAATGCCAAGAGAATCTTCCTTCAACAAGTGTGCCTCACTAAATTATCCAAAACCCTAAAGTAGGGCACAAATTTCAGACCTCACCAAGTGGTGAGTGAAAGATGATCCTAAAATGAGAGTCAAAACCCTCAATATATAGTGTATCAATGACCTAATTTTACTTTTTAGGTCATAAAAAGGCCGACAAGGCCATAATACCAAAATAATACTATTTTTACATTAGATTGTCAAATTAAAACCCTAATTGAGCTGAAAAGAGAGTAAAATCCCCTTCAAGTGAGGCACTAGCCCTTTCTAGGGAAAATGAGACATCCAGGAGCAAAATGTTAGCCCCCCAGGGGCCTCTCCAGCATGCCACACGTGCCACTACTTCCCAGAATGCCTCCAAAAGTGTCCATGAAGCTGGATGATGTCATGGTGAATATGGGGATGTCCTAAGCCTTCCAAGGCTAGCGTTCCACTAAAAATGGGTCATTCCCCTTAGGTCTAGTGCTACCATAGTGTCTTTGGTGGGACGTCCTCTTCCTTTCAGGTGAAAAACCCATGATTAAGCTATGTCCTATCCCTTCCCCTTGATGGGGTCTGAAAATCCATCTAGTGGGCTCTTCATCCCCATGGACGTCCGAATTGGTAATCTCCCCATGTATACCAGTCCAGATGGTACCTGTCCATCAGGAATGGTCCTGTACATCAAAAGCTACACCCTCCATGGGCTCATTAGTCACAGGGATCATGGAAATGTCAATCACATATCATCATCAATATTATTAAACATATGCATAAAAACCCTAATACATCAGTCAATAGCTCAAAGGAATTACAAAACCCTGCAATACAAGATTGGAGAAAAGGTCAAGGCGTCCTATTGGGCTAGTGTCCACAAGAAAAGGAAAGTTTCCAAAAAGATCTCATCCAAGCCATGTAAGTGAGGTGATGTGGCTAGAGATGTCAAAACATGTGGGTGCAGTGAGGGCCAAGGATGCATAAGTGTTACCTATGGGTGCCTTTGTAGAAGGCGAGCTGTACCTGTCATGGATGAAAATTTTCCAATCCCATTCTTGCCTTTATTATTTTTATTCTTGTTTTATTATTTTATTTGATTTTTGTTTTGTTCAAGAACTAACCAGGGGACACTTCCTTGGCATGGTGACCAGAGCTGACAACGTTACCCACAAGTACTTTCACAGAGATGAGAAGGTTGGCTCGTGATGAGACCCGCTTTCCCTTGGCCATGCAACCAAAGGTTACTGCCCTGGCATGGTAACTAGATGGTGGAAATTTCATACTGTTAGGTACCCATGGACCTAATAGGCTTGTTTGTGATGAGACCCCCTATCCTTTGAGTAGGTCTTGTTTTGTTATTTTTTGGGTCCCTCTTGTTTCTTCCTGAGAGGATTTTTACTGCCTTCTCGGGGATCCCTAGGTGAAGCATCTCGAGGTTTTATTTCTAGGATTTTGTCTTTTACCAATTGCTTTTACCTTCTGGGCGTTTAGCCCCTTCTTCCCACAAGATAAGGTGCAATCCTGTAAATAGGTCAACCCAATTCCTAGACAAGGGGAATGGGATAAATGAGTGGGAGATAAGATGAAAGAGTGGTTCTATGATGGGAGTGGACGATGGCTTTCAGAAATCCCCCCAGTGGCAAACCAAAACCTATGGGCACAAGCTTGCTAGGGCACCCTGTCAATTCCCCCAAGCATGGTCAAGTGGGAAAATGTAAGATCCAAGTAGTTGTTAGAGATAAAAGGAATCAGATGCATATATTTAAAGGTTTTAATGATCAAAAGTGACACATACCATGATACCTGGACCAATTACCTCATGGAGCAAGAACCTTCTCTGATACAAGACCAAGCTGATGGTGATGGATGTTGTTGTTGCTAACAAGACAAAGATGATGAAAGAAGAAAATGATGGGCCCTCCAGGGCCATGCTTAGGTCAATCTTGGTCTCAGTACTCCATGTATAGGACCTGTGGGCCTCGATACATGATCTCCTAGTTATCCCTAAAAACTGGGGATAACATGACATATGTAAACCAATCAAGGAGAAGAAATTTAAATTCCATGGAATATTTTTATGGACAATTCATGATACCCCAAGACTAACACATTTTTGTGGTATGTAGCATTCTATTTCTCTTTAATACTATATAATTTTTTAAATATATCACGCTGCATGTTTAATTTTTAAATAATCTCATCGTATAATTGACATTAATCCATCTGTTGCAGATCTTCAAAAAAAGGGTAAATTTGCATGTCTAGTTTGTGGTCCTAAGATGAAGTATCATCATTCAAAAATTTTAGGAAAGGTGGTGTTTTATGAGTATAGACACCTCCTCCCTAAGAACCATAGATATTGTACTACTAAAAAACATGTTTTCAATTGGAAAGAAGAGACTGGATTAAAAACACGAAGAATGGCACCTCCTATGGAGGTTGGAATATAATAGAAATCATCAAGGTACACAATTTCTTTATGTCTCATAATTTTTTGAATGTTTATTTTAATCATTGAATTTATTCTACCCTATTTGATAATTATTTTTTCAATTTCTTTTATGCTTCAGGAAGGCCGCCATCATGAAGGTATTAATAATGGGATTCCATGAGCAATAAAATGTTATCCCACTCAATTCATGTGGTTTCCCTACTATGAGGAGATAAAAATAGCTCATTTGTTTGATACAATTCATATAGGGAAGAATGTGACAAAAACATTATGGAGAATCATAGATGGTAGGAGGGATAAAGAAAAAATTGTCAAAATTTGTACTGACATTTAGGAAGCCAATCATACAATGTGAAGTGTGATCCGAACAAATAGATATATACTAGACCAAAATAACCTTCCATGATTATTAACAGAGCAACAAAGCAATAATGTAAAATAGGTCATTCAAACAATTAAATTTCCCACGGGTTTTTCTTCAAACGTAAATAATATCTTAACGAAGAAAGGTGAATTTGGTGGGGTAAAAACACATGATTGACATATGTTCATTAAGGTAACAATTTCAGTATACATATTTATATATATTGGACTTATACATCTTTTAAGTTTTTTATTTTTTTTGTCTACTTTGGTCGAAACAAATAACGATTCATTTTTTTTGTTATAGTATGTTCTATCGCTATCTCTCCCAAACGACTTTGACAACAACGTCAAACAAGTTATATATGATCTTGGAAAATACATGAGGTAAGTAGTTGTGATTTATATGCAAAATGTTATTTCAATTTGTTGTTGTACTTAATGACATGTGTTTTACTTGTAATGTAATAAATTATATTATGTTATGTTGAAACATATTGTTTTCTTGTGTCATGATCTCATGTAGATCATTGCCATTAAAATAAATCCATGAAGATGGTATAAAGTATTGGAAGAGAGAAATTCCTCGTCTAATGTGTGAAATAAAAAAGTATATACCTCCAACATTTTTCAATGCACAAGAACACTACCTCATACACCAATTTGAGGAGATTGAAATTTTTGGACCTATTCACACAAGGTCAATGTGGATAGTGGAGAGGCACTTGAAATCATTGAAGGCGTTGGTTAGACAAAGAGCATGTCCCGAGGGTTCTATGGTGGAGGGGTATATGGTATATCAATCCATGGTGCATATTAGTCAGTATCTTTCTAAATTAGCATCACCAACTATGCATGCAGTGGATTGCATTTGGGATGTGAACTCCATGAAAAAATTTGAAGATCAGGAGCACATGTTGGGGAAAGGTAGAATGAAAAAAATGAGAGGTAATATATTAATAATTGTGGAGTATATTAATAATACATATAAAGTTTCATTTTTTGTGTATATGATCATACTCATTAATATATTAATATTTGTTATTTCATAAATTATTAATATTTATAACCATGGACGTTATAACTAATATTTAATATTGGTGAATTATGGTTTTTTGATTCAGTTTCTCAAGAGTGGGATGCACTGCATTTATACATTGCAAACAATCTTGATTAGATGAATGTATGGATTGAAAGATGTAAACAACATCATGGAGGTAGGTTATCATGGCAACGACTGTCTAAATTGGTTAGATAATATCGTCGTAACGAAGATGCCAATGTTACGCAAAGGGAAATTGATTTAGCATATGGTTTGAAATATGGGCAGGAAAGAAAATTCACCCATTTTATTCAATTATTTTATATTATATTAATGTGACTACATGTGTACTGTATTTTTCAGATAATTTCCAAGTTATATAAATATATATGTTAATTTATTAATTCACAATGCATCTTTTACATATTTGGCATATTGCAATTGAAACACCACAAGGCTATGTGGTGCAATGGTCATAAATTTTGCATCAAATAGTTGGATGAAACCAGGAAAAATTATGATAGTGAGATAATTGTAGTATTCCAGGTCACTAATGTTTCCTCTAGGAGTGAAAGACATCCCTGAGAATCTGAAAATAGATACTATGGGTATTTAAACAATATACTTGAGATTGACTTTAATTCCTTCAAATTATTTTTGTTCGAAGTCAAATGGTATAGGTTGTGAATGCATGAACCTGATGAGGAAAGAACTGTTATTCAACATGCCAACGGATTTTCAATGATTAAAACAATGGTGTTTGAAACATGACATGATCGCTATGTTTTTCCAAGCCAATGTGAACAATTCTTTTACTATAATGTTCCAAGTGAGAGGGATTAGTCATTTGTTTCTAGATATGACCCAAGAGGAAGGCTAGTTAAGTATACTCATTTACAGGAAGAAGGTGATATTGAAGATCAAGAAGATGATTCTCCAAATCAAACAGAGATGGAAGATCATGGAAGGTCGACAGATGAAGCAAACGAAAAATATCATGATCCAGGAGTAGGAGACAATATTGCAATTCTTGATGATGATGTCGATGAAAATATGCTTGAAAATTACATTGATGACAATGATGATAGCATCAATCCTTTCAACGCCATTTCTGAACCGGATGATGATAAAGATGTGGAGTTCGATGAATAATATCAAGATACAAAATAAGGATGATTATATAGATGTTAATTTGGATCAGGTACGCGACTATATATTTTATTTTGTATGAATTATTCTCTTAAAATAATTTACTTATAATTTCATGGGTTAATTACATGTTTTTAATTTTTATGTGACGTTTGTATATCCTATGTTTCATGTTTTTTAATTATTATGTGAAACCTAGAAATAGTCGCCAATATACTAAAGTACATGGTAAACTAAAAATATCATGTACAAACACATAATTTCATTTACCTTCATTAATTTTTGTTTTTGTAGTTTTTATGTATGAATCTTACTAGGACGTTGCTTTCGATTATTTTCTATTTTATAGATCAGGTATTGGGGATCAATTGGGAGTGATGTGATGAGGAGGGGGGGGGGGCATATGAGCTTCCACCTTCATTTGGTTGGCGTTGTTCAGCAGAGAAGAAATTATTCTTGAAACCAAGAGAAGTTCATTCATTTTTATACCATCATGATCGTAGATGTCATCAATACCATTCATGCGATTAATCAAGTACTTATTTTATCAACGTGTTTATTGCACCACACCCTTGCATTACTAGTATAAGATGTGGGGACATCAATCCTAGTCATTTTTTAAAGGAAATAGATAAAATACATTGTACTGGGGCTAGATCAGTACATGATGGGCAACAATAACCTGTGAATAGGGCCAACATTGATCTTCTTTCAAAATGTTTCTATATGCACTAAAAATTGACATGGATAGAATGTTTGCATGCCTTGATGATATGGAAGGGTTTCCAAACTCAAATATTTCTCTCACACCCACTCTATATATTGACCCATATCGTCCTCATTTCGTTTTAATTTTCCCAGTCAAAGTTTAAAGGAAACATCTATTTATAATAAAATACATTGTACTAGGGATAATAATCAATACCTATGAATTCTAGTGTCATTATAGGGCCATATGATCCAAATTAGTCTCTAGGAATCAATACTCATTCCTAGTAATTAAGGGCCATGACATGGGGGGGTTAAGCGATGGAAAGTGGTAAGGATGGTTGGGAAAAACACGATGGATCTTTAAGAGAGTTCCTAGTAGAAAACTCATTCCCAAGGAAGACCACTTACTAGGGCACAAATGTCAACCACCAAGGTGAAACGTGGAAAAAGGAATAATTTCCAAGCATATGCCATGAAATCTAAAGCAGTCTATCATACAACATACTTAAATTCCTCAAATATTGAAATGACACTCACCATAATACCTGACTTGTACCTCATAGACAAAGGCCCAGTGCCTCTTGGAAGCTAGCTGGTGTGGTGGATGCCATCTGACATCATGACATTTTTGGTGGTGAGAAGGGTCTCCATAATAATCCCTCTGGCCCTTCAGCCCCTTGTTCCCATAGAATGAGGGACAACCCCTTCTTGGGTGAATGCACCCTCAAATCCCAAGAGACAAGGATATGGGAGGGTTAAGTTATGGAAAGTGGTAAGTATGGCTTGGAATGGTATAATGGCTCTTCAAGGGAGTTCCTAGTAGCAAACTCATTCCTAAGGAAGACCACTTACTAAGGAACAATGTCAATCACCAAGGTCAGACAGGGAAAAAGGAATAATGTCCAAGCATATGTCATGAAATATAAATCAATCTAAGATACAACATACTTAAATGCCTCAAATATTGAAATGAAACTCACCATAATCATGGATGATTTTAGGGGCTAAATTTCGCTCATGGTCTAATTTTCCTTGGTTTTTCCAAAAACTAGATTCGTTGTTTTAAAAATGATTCGCCCAAATTCTATAGGATAAAATTATTTTACCATAAAATTTGCCAAAATTTTATAAAAACTATATAAAATTCTTTTAAATTTGAATAATTTTACAAAAATATCGCCAAACATTTATAGTTGGCATATGAAGGATTAGTAAGATTCACCAAGGTTTCTACATTTTAAAACAAATTTCCATCCTTAAAATCATCCTTGACCATAATAACTGACTTGTTCCTCATGGAGCAAGGCCCGGTGCCTCTCGGAAGCCAGCAGGTGTGGTGGATTCCATATGAAAGCCTAACCTGTGTGGTGTGAGAAGGGTTTCCATATGTGCAAGTGGATATTGTTGGTCATGAAATATCTCGACACTTCATATCTGCAACATAGGGCCTCGAGACATAATCTCCTAATTAGTTATCCCACAAAATGGGGATAACACTCCCAAAGGTGAGACACTTGGGCATACATAACCTTTCTTCAACAACTCTTCCAACTACATTTGTAGTTCCTTCAACTCTGGTGTGATAATCTTGTTATGAGTTTTGAATACTAGGGCAGCTCTAGGTACCAAATCAATGGATAAGTATACGTCTCTCTTAGATAAAAAACCTAGAATTTCTCCAAATGCATCATCAAATTCATTTAGAGGTACAAATTATTCAAGAATTGTACTTCTATTCTTGTCTAGATCTTCCACATGAGCTAAATATAATTGAAAACACTTCCTAAAACATATATTTTGTTGTAAGGTTGAAATCTCTCATATAGGAATGGGTGTTGGAATCCCTTTCACTAAGTTTTGTTTTTCTTCTTCATCAGGACATGTTAATGTATTATATATTATGTAATTCTAGAACATGATAATGCTTATACAACCAATCCATTCCAATTAGGATATCATTCGATCCCAATGGTATTATATTCAAATATGAAACTATGCTCACTCCATACATATCTATTGGACAGCCCTTGACAATCTCATGATCCTTCTTTTGGATCCAATAACTAGTTAAACCAACCATGATCTTTCAATATTTCTCTTTTTCAAATGAAATTTATCCACTAATTTAGGATCAATGTAGTTATGGATTGCTTTTGAATCAATTAAAATAACAAGAAGTTGATTGATAATATTACCTTGCACCTCAATCTGTGACACTGATGTTCTACCTATCAATCTTCTCGGGCTGCATATATCCTTGTAATATTTTTTCCTATGTATTTAATTGTTCTATCTTCCTAAAGGTTGTGACATTCCTCATTTTGTCTCCCTTATGAGGATAATATTTGTACATGTTCTCTCCTTTACATCCCCAACATTTGATTGGTGGTCTTGGTCTTTTCCATGAATATTTATCAATCTTGGACTCAATCTAATTTGCTTGGCTTTGTTGATATACCTTAGTACTACTCCTAAACGAAGGAGGTTTGGATCCCTTCTTCCTTTTACATCTTATAATCCTTCTTATCTCTCCAAGTCTTAAGTACTACTTATCTTCCTTTGTTATGTTCATACAAGTACTTATCCTTCCTTATGGCCTCTTCCAAATTGTTTGGTTCATCAAATTGAATATTATCTCTATAAAAATATGGAATTCCACTCATAAATATTTCAATATTGAACTTCTCATCCTTAATGAATCCTACATATCTCACCAACTCTGAGAAATTGTTTTCATATTCTTCCATGGACATATTTCCCAACTTAATCTCTAAGAACTATTGCATCATTTTTTCATAGTAATGCTCTAAAAGATATTTCTTCTATAAATATCTCTTAAAATTCTTCCAAGTGATCTTTGTTTCATTGATGTTATTAACCTTCTGCAGCTATTCCCACCTCATAGAATCCTTCCCTTGTAGATATTAAATGGAAATCTTGGCTTCCAAGTTGGGTGAGTAGTTATGTAGTTGAAATTACTTTCTAATCCAAAGAAACCAAGATTCAACCTCCTATCCCTTTTTGTTATCTCCATAAAAAGTCAATGGCTTAAGTCTCATGATCTCTCCTTGACAATTGTCCACTTCATGCCTTCTTCTCTAATTCCTAACAAGGGACACTTCTAGGTTGCCCTATGATTCTTTAGATGAATGTGGATTTTTTGATGAATGCGCAAGTGATTAATCTGGTCTCTGAGTCATGCTAATAGTCCTTGAATTCTGATATCCTTTGTATGTATCCCCTCTTACTTGAGGCTTTCCTGCTTCATTATGTCTTGAGCCTGACTCAACTCTAACTTTCCTTTGAAATTGGTTTAGACTATGTAGAAACTAAGTGTTTATATGATTTACCTACTCTTGAGATTTGATAATTATGTCATTATCATATATTTAGTTCCATAGTTACATTATTAACCTCTTCATGGTATATATTAGTTGTACTAAATAATATATACCATGAATTTAGAATTCAGATAAACTATGCTCTGCATTTAAATTGGACCCTAATCTATGCTTCTTTTCCATTTCGCAAACTCAAAGGATCCACTGACATGATTTCGTTTCCTTATTACATTTTTTCTTAGCTATTCATTCATTTTGTCATCTTTAACCTCTTGACTCCATTTTTTCCCAATGGCCCTCTTTTGTTGTCTCAACCAAAAACTCTAAAAATAAACCTTTTGTCCTCATATATAGCCTAACATCCTATACAAACAAAGCTAAATCTGACAGAGATATCCCTCTCTGAGTCTTGGAGGGATAGATACAAGACTCAAAGTGGTTTTGTGGTTACCCCTGTCGATTTCCTCCTCATCTTAGGAAATTACAGGGTGACAACATAATGGCAACTCCACTGGGGAACTTTCTCCAGTAGTGCACTTCAAGTTCCAGATCTGATCACTGATGGTCGACAGTGACCAGACACAAGAAGGATGAAATCGTTTACCTGGCGATTCCAAGTAGCTCCAGACAGTGCCAATGCAAAGACTCCACTGAAGGAAGAACCTGAAGCATGACCAAGCAATATGGAAAGAGAAGGTATTCAAGCTCAAATAGTATTCAAGACATTTTTGGTTTTTTCTGTAATTATGTCTCATCTTTTTCTAATCCGGATCAAGAGTATATTACTAAAGTTTACATTGATCATCTACAAATTGATGAACCTGAAGAGACTAATCCCCAAATTGTATATCATGTACATACTCATACACTTGTGCACATCATAAATACACTTGTATAAAACCAAGTGATACATGAGCCTTGTGCTTTATCTCCTACCATTGTTGAAATTCCAGTCAACTATAAGCCCCTTGCTTTACCTCCTATACCTGTGAAAATCCCAGACCGATACAAGCCTCTATATTTTCCTCCTATTCTCCATGACCTTCCTGTCAATTACATCAATAATATTCCCAAGTTTGATGGAGAAAATATAAAGATCACTGCTGAAAAACATATCCAAAGTCTTGAGGATTTTATTGATCTATTTGAGGTAGAAGAAGATGGCATATGTATCAAGATGTTTTCCTTATCATTGTAGGGTAAGGCTAAGAATTGGTTTAAGAATCTTCTAGCTTCAAGCATTAGAAATTTCCATCAATTCATGAAAGTTTTCCTAGATCAATGGGTGATCATGGGAAATATCTTTATCATCCTAGAAAAGTATGAAAATTCTAAAAGACAACTAGGAGAGACAGTGAAACATTTTTCAGCTAGGTTCAATAAGGTGTATCAGGCAATGCCTACTAACATAAGACCACTCCCAGGCTTATCTCACTTGCATTACCCCGATGCTTTCGATCCATATATGGCGTTCTAATTAAGATAAAGGAATGTCACAACCCTAGAATAAATGAAAAATGTTGCAGTCGATGTGGAAGCTAACCTGCTGAACAAAAAGGCAAAGTTAAAAGAATTGAGGAAAAAAAAAACAAAAAAGAAGCATGTGATGTCCTCAGAAGTAAAGCTAGATATTTTGATGAACAATGTCAATGAAATGTTGCATAATATTAGCAAGAAAGATGAAATTGTTTTTCAAAGGACTTATGTACCATCGGCTCTGGAAAGAAGAAGAATAAATGTCCCCAAGAATTTTGCATCCCATCCTCAATATCCTAAGCCACCGAAGGATTTCATCATGTACTCAATTCATAATACAGCCAAAGAGGAAGTTTAAAACCAGGTGGTGGTGGAAAAATCTCTGGAGATGATGTGAATGTTTGACCACCTCCCCTACATACATGATATACCCAGATATGATCTTCACAATGATGACTATATAGTTGAAATTGAAGTTGATTGTTCAAAGAATCGAGTATTATCTTCATGGGAGGAATAAGCCCAGTTGTCAAAATGCACAAATGACAATCAGATTCTGCATACCAAGCAAGATTGCAAGAAGGAGGATGCAAACAATTTTCAAGTAAATGCAGAATGTCTACCCCTATGTTTTTCCTCACTTCTGAGGGAAAATTTAAAACATATTATAAGTAAAAGGGATGAGGAATTATCTAATGCATCAAGTGTGGAGAAAAAGGGTGATATAAAATTTGTTTCAGATTCAGAGGTGCAGACCCTGAGTCTTTTTGAATGCCAAAACTCAGATGAAACCACAAAGCCCGAGACAAGTAATGAGATGATCCATTTTGATTCCATGTCCTTATGTTTTAGTTCATTTCAGACTTTGAGAGGTAATCTTGGTCATATCCTAGTTGAGAATCATAGTGTCCGCCTTGAAGTGCTAGCAAATCCCATTCCACAGTCATCAAAAGAATTTTATGACCCTATAGCTAATATGTTGGATAATGTGTGTTTTCAAAAGTCGGTTTCATTTACTCCTAATAAATTAAAAAGTTGTTATGATATGGATATGATCATACAGTCTACCCCACTATCTAGTTCAGTACAAATATCAATACAAAACCCATTAGTTGAAATACAAACACATCTTGAAATGTTTGAAGACTAGAAGACCCCACGTGCATCACAAGGTCAGGAAGTTGAATGGACTGATTCCAAATACCAAGAAATAGGTCAAGTCTATCTTGATCCTATAGATATCTATATGAGAAAAAATTTCATCACAGGGAAACTCCTCCTTTCCAACATTTATGTGCCTTGGCATTTTTATCAAGCTATTTATGATGATGACCAAGCTCACAATCACTTTCAAATACCATTAACAGATCTTTTCCTGTATTGGGTGAAAAACAGTGAAAGAGCCAAGGTGCAAGACCCAACATTTGATTGGTTATATTGGGTATTTCACATTGATTAAAGACAAAATTTCTCAGTTTAGAATAGGATATATGTACATAAATAAGATCTTCTAATCAAAGTTTTTGTTTCAATTATCAGGTTTACAGTATGCAAATAAGCTTGTTGGGCAAAAATGTGTTTTATTTTTGTTTCTGTTTTACTTCAAAACTCAGTCAAAGTCAGACTGAATAATCAATCAATGTCCAATCACTAAGTTGTAGGACAAATCAAGATGCAGGTGGTGGGATCAGCCCAATGGACAAGGCACTAATTTACGAATTCAGAGATCTGATGTTCTTGACACCTCCTAAGGAGTTTCCATCCCCAATTGGAGCCTATGTTAGGGTCCTATGATATAGTCATTTGTTCTCCAGTTACCTATTTGGAAATTTTCTCTGATCATTTTGAGAATGCCTACATGATAAGAAGCTCAGGAGTAATGGTCCAGTGATGTATCTTATGTTTCAAAGAGGTGTCTAGGTATATCCAAAGTTGGAAAGTGATGGTTTGAAACTCTTGAATGTAAAAGTACAAAGAAATATCTTTCGGTAGCTAAGGGTCAATTTTTTATGTGTTGTTAGCTACCGAAAGTTACCAGTTTCGACAACTAAAAAGGCAGGCACAACTCTTAGTTAGCTACCAAAAGTGCAAAGTCTGCTAATGGTTAGACTATCCGATTGGTCTCTCAAACCACCATCATTACACATGTCATGATGAACTTAAATGTTTCCAAAATCATCTATGGGGATCATTTTTCATGATCTAGGTGATTTATTATGATTCTAATTGATGTTTTAAAAAATCATTAAACCATAAGATATCAATTCAAAACCCCAATCATGATTTCATTCACCATTACCATTTCATGCAGCAAATCACATGTAGGTATGTCTTAGTTGGTGTTAAACAAACATTATGATCTAAGATATTCCTTTTTGGAATTTTTAAAAAAATTTCATCCAAAACATTTTCTTATCTCACAAATTTCCCTCATCTGTTTTTCCTTTCTCCTTTTTCCTAGTGTTGGTCTCCCATCCATCAACCCAGATTTCAATGTCTTCAAGGTATTAACAAGTTTTTTGTAGATGTCTATTAGAGGACCATTGCTCAGAAGGGAGCTGGAAGATATTTCCTATCTGGAATCTCATCCAAAGATTTGTCAAATGTGGATGCAGTCTGCTACAGGTTTTGTGAAAAATTACAAGGGTATCATCAGGTCATTGCAAAGGAATTTGTCGAAAGTTTTGATGGAGCTAAAGTGCAATTGGGTCCTCTAGAAATGCAGATAGATGAGGCAAGTATTGTTACAACAATTGAGATTCCTAGAGAGGGTGAGAGGTGGTTCAATACCATTGCCATTAAATACATTGAATTTAGATCTTACCTTAATCCAGAATTCTAGAGCATTATTTGGCAAAGGCGCATTCCTAGGAATTACTTGGAAGACAAATGGCAGAAATTGTTGAAGTTTATTCAAGTGTACATAACTTGTGAAGGGAGGTATGGTAGGGTCATGTTGTACCATTTCAAGATTATCAATCATTTCACAGAAAGAAACCCTCTGAATTTTCCTCATTATATTTATAGGAGCCTCACCAAGGTGGCACAAAAATTCCAAGCTAAACCTGAGAAAGAAACCAGTAGATTGTTCCATCATGACCTTATTAAGATTATAATGATGGAGGAACTCTAAAGAAGAGAGAAGACATGGGACTATCTCCTATTTTGGGGATAATTTGAGCAAGAGACCCAGCCGAAGGGTAAGTAGACACCTCGAAAGAAGTCATCTACACCAAAGATCAGTGAGAGAAAGAGAAGGGCTATGTCACCTATTTAGACAGAGCAGCCAACCCCTTCTCCCAAGTCTAAGATGGAAAAAAAGAAGATTGATTTTGATCAGGGAATAAAGGGCTAGAGAAGTGTTGTTGATAGAAACATCTTGAATTTTCCATACTCAGATTCTAAGTCTGAACCACCCATGGAAGAGAGAGAGGAAACTGAAGTTGAAGCTCCATCCTTTTAGGTACCTAATACATCAACAAAAAAGAAGATCAGTAAAGCATCCAAGATTCAGAAGTTGAAAGAGGAAGTAATAGAGCTTAGGTTGTTAGAAAGAGTCATCAAATCTGATAATCAGGCTATGAAAAGAACATCTGATAAGGTAAGAGACTCATTTAAAAGGTTATATCTAATGCATGTACCTATGTAAAGGAAGAATAAAAACTATCTAAGAAAAACTAGAAACTTTACCAAATTATCAAGTTCTTGAGGTTTAAACCAACACCTAGAAAACCTAAACCAAGAGCTCATCTCAATTTAGAATAATTGGCTTAATTTTCTATGGACCTAAACAAAGAATCCTAAGAATTAGATAGAGTAAAGGAATCATTTTTTGCAATTTTGAATGATTTTGAAAAACTTAGGAATTTCGACAGCTTATTTTGGTCCACAGAGGTGTTGTTAGCTGTCGAATCCCCAGACTTTCGGCAGCTAAATCGGCTCTGTTCTATACGTGTGAGTTGTCGTAAGAACAAAAATGGACAGAACAACAATATGTTCTCCCAGATAAGATCCATTTGTTTCCATATCACTCGAGGAGACTTGCAGATGCGTCCTAACTCCAAAATAGATGAGAAGGAATATCTTTTTCATATTTTAAGTCAAATACAAAGGAGAAAGGTTCAAAGACTATTCCATTTTGGTTGAAGATAATTGATTCATGTCTCAGGTGTCAATGAAATATTTGAAGCAGTCCTATCATCATCCAGCAAGGCTATGCAAATGTCGAAGACTATAGTGTTGATAGGGATTCAATCACTTATGAATAGGATCTATCTCCTAGAATTTTGTAATAGGATAGATTTTATAAACACTTGTAATTTTCAGATCCATCATATGAGGATCTGAAAATTCTTTGTAAATATTATTTAAGCCCAGAGAAAAAATAGTCCAAGAGGGCGGATTAGTCATATATGAAGGGAAGTATGGTGTGAAAGTATCACCATCTATTGCAAATATGCTCAACATGTTGTAAGTGACTTTTTGGATGAATACAAAGGCTTTTTGTTCCCAGATTATTGTGTCATGATCATGTGGTGAAGTACCTCTTTATGTAACCTGTTATTATCTTATCTCACATATTTTTTTCTTTCCTTATCATTTATAAGAAGATTATGTTTCAGGATTTGTCTTAGACACCCTGATCTGGCTTAAAATGATATTTATGTTTTCTTCTAAAAATTGAATGTAGAATTCAGATAAGCTCTTCTCTGCATTTAAATTGGACCCTAATCTATGCTTGTTTTCCATTTCACAAACTCAAAGTATCCACTAACATGATTTCCTTGCATTGTTACATTTTGTCTCAGTTATTCAATCATTTTGTCATCTTTAACCTCTTCACTCCATTTTTTCCCAATGGACCTCTTTTATTGTCTCAACTAAAAACTCTAAAAACAAACCTTTTGTCCCCATATCTAGCCTAACATCCCATACACACAAAGCTAAATCTAACAGAGAGATCCCTCTCTGAGTCTTGGAGGGCTAGATCCAAGACTCAAATTGGTTTTGGGGTTACCCCTACCAATTTCCTCCTTAGCTTGGGAAATTACAGGGCGATAACACCTTCTATGTCCATTATACATTGTCCTAGATTCATTGCCTAAATTGATGTTCAGACACCTAATCATTTCTTCCTCATGGATGTGAGTTAGCTAGTCATGTTCTATTCTTTTGGTCATCATAATTCTAGAAAATATGAATGTAACACATTATTGTTAGATAGAAATAATTCATCAATTCTAGAAAATTAAACATATTTTCTACCTCGTTAAGGCCCCGTGTTTCCTTCTTTAAATTTTTTGAGAAATCATGTTGCTCAAATCCAAATTATGGCCATATATATGGATTATATTATTCAATATATTTCTAGTGACTATCCCCTTGCTCAATTATGAGCTCTGAGTAGAAAGTTACAACCTTATGAATACACCACTTCTTCCTAATTTTGCATTTTATATATTGGTGCAATTTATTTGAAAGGACGTCATTATTTCAATGGAAGAAGAAAATATGTTAGCAACCAAGGAAACTTTCATACCAGACATTGATAATAATGATGATGGTCAATAGATAGGAACACTCACCTTAATAATCTGATGCTCCAATCAAATTATGTAGCAATATGGAAATGTCAAATTCATCCTTTTTCATTTTTCTCTAGACCTATTATTTTTAGCCAAGCTAGATATCTCCCAAATTGAGCAATTTTGGAAAATTGCTTGATGAGATGGTAAAAATTTTATTTAATACATTTTTTTGTCGATAATGAACAACAAACTATGATATTTCTTATTTTTTTTAAATATCCAATAAAATCCTTGATTTATTTAGAATTATGAAGAGTATCAAACAAGATAGGAACTTCAATATTATTATATATTTTGTTAACCTTTTATATGGAAGATATAATGCAAGGAAATAAAAACAACGGTGATGCAAAAAAATCTATTGCTTCATATTCCTTCTATCATGTAACTTTAAATTGGTCACAAATTTCAACTAAACCACAACTTCAAAAATACTCACCACGGAAATCTAAAAACAAAAATATGAGTTATCATATTTCCACATGCATCGCCTTCTGTACAAGGTGAATCATTACATAGAAATTAAGTAGCAATGAAATCTGTTGTAGGTAACACAGGGGATCCATTCTAATTTTTTAGATAGAATGGACCTAAAATATCAACCATGGATTTCCATGAATCCCAAGATTCAATCCATATGTCAACATTTGTATCAAGAAGAGTTTGTTCTAGTATTTGAAGCATGAAATTTACAACAACCATGTTTCCTAGTACATAACTTCGATGTAGGAGGATGAACCACACACATGCATTGACTATAAGAACCTTATAACTTTAAATTTATATTATTCTCTCCATACATGTAAGCAAATCATTTTTCATTCGTTCTCACAAGTAGTTGAAGTATAAAGAGTTGCATTATTGAGTGATTGAAAAATTCCTTCCAACATAATAGGTAGATGGGATGACAAAACATGCAATTCAAACTATGGTGCAAGGATGACTTCCACCCCTCCTTTACACATATCCTTAGAGTTTTTGTAGCTTATGATATCTACTATATAAACAATAATTTTAATTTCCATTTCCTTTGAAGTCCATCAACATCCTTATATGGCACCTTGAAAATTCTATTCTGTGACAAAAATCAAAATTTTCCCTCTCATATAATACGAGGGGTAACACCAATCATTATAAACCTTGTTATACTTGTGGATTGAATATTCCATTTACAAAGTTTTTGTTGTGGTTTCAAACCCTATTCATGGTCCATGAACCATAAAACCATATTTTGATCCCTAAGACATTAGTTTTCATCCTTGGATCATGTGTAGAGTCCCGAGAACCATGTATTATCTAAAACCTCATAATGGTCTCATATGACCTGAATGGATAAGGCCTTTAGATACATCCCTAGTGAAAAAAATATCCTAATGGTATATGTATCCCATTTGGTGGCTAAATATTCCCTCTAAAGACATGTGTAATGGTTCAAGACCTCTGTTTGTACTATAAGCCCTGGAATCTTGATTTAGGTCATATGGCCCTTCCTTTCCCTACTTAACCATTGTTAAGACCCCAATATCTGTAACATCCCACTCTGGCGCACTGAGACTACTTATTATTTGAGGACACTTGCTCGCAAGTGATCTGGACCCTTTTGATGTTAGACCTTTTGTATATGATTATGATGTGATTGATAGATGATATGATGTGTTACTATTCATGTAGACAGGTGCTATTGACTCAGTTTATTGAGTGTGCAGGTTTGTGACCTTGAGGATGCGGAGGCATCGGTAGACCCCCTTGGACTCCGGACTGAGTCAGGGAGTGTGCTTTTGGGTTGATATGTTTATTATGATGTTGATTTGATTTGATGATTTGATGACGACATTTCTGACATGATTATTGGTGATGCAGGCTGACGATAGGTTGCCGACTTGACTCACATATGGAGTAAAGGGGCCACACACAGTTGCAGAGAGGTTGAGGGAGAGGGGTGGACAACAGCCCTGCCACCGCCTGCTAACACTCCCGCCGTGGCTCGAACTGTAGGTTAACGATTACCTAGTTCGAGAGGACCCACAATGTCGTGAGGGCTGACTGCGATAGTCGCTCACGATGATTCTAAGGGGCGCGCAATAAGGTGGGGGCCTTATTCCTTAGAGCCCTTAGTCTCCTACTAGTTCACCTGGTGGAGTATTGACTCCAGGGGTTATAGAGGTCTACCAATCAGTCAGTCGGCGAGTGGCACCCTTGGAGCACGTGGTGCATCCTGA
>ML788377.1:465407-489807 GCA_009831015.1 Picea engelmannii
TGATTTGGGTTCCCAAAGGCGAACCTCATGTTGAATGTTATCCTTTAAATTTCCTATGAATACATCAATCAAGTGCTCATTTGGAATATCGATTACCTTTATATTCAATCTTTGGAAGTTTTCAATGTGCTTGGTAACTTAACCCTTTTGCTTGAGATTTATCAATTGGCTAATGAAGGTATTGCTCCTTGTATCCTCATAGTGTGCTATCATTTCTTCCATGAAAATTGTCCAAGTGACGAGTGATTTGCGAGAACAAAAACATCGATACCATACAAATTGATTAGGTTCTAAATATAAAGAAGCAATTCGTACCTTTTGTGTATGTGGCACATTATGGATATCAAAGAATTGCTCCATCTGAAGTATCCATGTGATTGGGTCCTTGCCATCAAACTTCCTCATATCAATCTTAGGAACGTGGTTGGTATTCAAACCAAAGTTGGAGTTTCTCCATTCTTTATTCACCTTCCTTGTGTCCTCATCATGAATTTCATGGGATGCATTTTCACTTTCAGGTGTCTTCTCTATTACGAAATTTTTCAATACTTCCATGATCTCCCCTTTTAAACCATCCATCTGAGTATCCAACATAGATTCCATTGAATCCATCTTATTTTGTAGTTCATTTATGTCCATACACATTTCTTCACCTTCATCAAGAGTCCAAGTAGGATTTTATGGAGGTCTATTTGGTGTAGAAGTTCCCTTTTTTGGTGGCATGTTGGCCAAGTATCACTTTTGAACCCTGATTTTGAGGTGGTTCTGCTAGACAATATTTATTCTATTGTATCTCCCAAGTTATGGCCCTTCTGGGTATGAAACTTTCTTTTACGTAGTTCTCTAATATTTCTTCTCTTCAATGTCATAGGTCTGATCAAAATTGGATGTGCCAAGTGAAATTTACGGTAACTTCTCCACAACTTGTCGATTTTTGGCCTTTCTAGGAGATCTCACTTCTATAGCATTCCCCACATAAAATAATTGATATAAAATTCTGAAACTCGCACCAGATATACTAGAGACTATCCACGATCCAATGAAACCAGTCCCACTCAATTTGGATACTCTAGGAAGAAGTTATGATTGTTTTACCTGGAACACCTTATTGAGACTAGTCAATAGGACTAGTCAAATACCCTATCTTACACAGAGTGTATCTACAAATTTATGATGACCCAGAAGCCAAAATTTTTACCACAGATACCTTACTAATTTTTGTAAATAGCCTATGAATTTTAGGGTTTGAAACATTACAAAAAAAAAAATTATAGCGGAAATTCGAAATGACTCAGTTCAGGATGATTCCAGAACCCTATCTTGTACAAGATTTATCTTGGAAAGTATAAGGCCTTAGGAGCTGAATTTTGAACCCAACATACCCTGATCTGTCTACTAAATATCCTCCAAGCCATTCCTTCTAAAACATTGTAAAAAAAAGTTATAGAGAAAATTCCAAGGTGTCTCACATGTAGCAGTGACACACCAAGACCTTGAGCTCTGATACCATATGTTAAGAACCAAATATCAATATAGCATAGAAAAACCTCAAAAAAAGTAATCAACTCCTTGAAAAAGATATAATTTTGGATAATAAGCCTCTTCGAGGGGGCAAACTCCTTTTACCCCACTTAAATGTTCAAGTACAAGATGATTCAAAATGAAAATGTCTCCTTGGTATATATAGGAGACTAAGAGGTATAATTACAACTAATGTCCTAAATCCGACATAAATAAAATAACATTACTAATATAATATGCCCCAATTAATAGGTAATGAGAAAATATTAGGGCTTAACAAGGTAACAACACAGGGAAGGTGGTGTTGTACCTAGGATCGACGTTAGCTAGACTCATTCAGACACCTTGGAGGGTTGCCCACTGCTCGGTGAGGTAAATTGCACCAGTGAGTTAGTTCTTTAAGTAGGTTGTCAACGTAACTTTCCCACCCTATGAAACTCAAACCCTTCATGCATCGATCCTGCGATGTTGGATTCCAGCACCAACTAGTGCTTCTTTGTGAGAAGGTGTGTTTGCATGATTCACTCCTAGATTAATTAGCATGTGTTGTTTTTTCTCCTTAGTTGACCTTAGGATTGAGTTTGTATCTAATGGCATCAGTTCTGGGGTAATTCCTCATTTGATCAATACAAAATATGGATACCATTAAAGAGAAAGGGAATAAAGAGGTAAAAATAGCTCATACCTAACTTACGTCTTATAATTCTCCAACATTGTTATTTACACTTAGTGCAACAAACACCAAATGGAATGGTTTACACAAGGTTATGACCAACGAAGCTCCATCCAATGAAAATGAGCAATGTGACTGGAGAATTCAAAATATTATCATAAACCCACATCTCACATATTTTTACATGCACCATAGATTCACAATCTTTCATGAAGAGGTCTGGGAGAAATGCCTCCATGCAAAATTGTCCATGTCCTTGATGAAAATATATAAAATTCCCTTGAAGATATTTTAGTCCATGTCCCACTTAAAAAGGATGATCCCATTCTAGAAGTGGTTAAAGACTACTTTTATATCTTTATCAAAATTAAAGTCATGTTACACATGAACGATAGTATCATGCAAGTTTTTAAATTTTTTTACAATGCATATTGCACATTTCTACCATCCCTGTTTCTCCCCATGCATATTGTTTTCCATAAATATCAATCTCCTTTGTTTATGAAATAAATTTAGCATTTCTCATATTACCATGCACTGTGTTATGCAAACATGGGTGGTCAATAGGAAGTTGGAAAAAATAGCCACAAGAATGACATCTTGTCTCACAATAATGTATAACATCATGCTTAGTTGTATGAACATGGGGTCCTTTATGGATCCTCTTAAAGGATCGTACTGGGAGACAACAATCCTTTCGTAGACATTTCTACTTTGATACATCATCATAATTGAAATACCCTCTACTCCCTAGGAACTCCTTTGTTTGGTGAGATAATTTGGTAAACTTATTACAATTAGATGACTTCTTAAAAAAGTCACAAAATTCCCCACATGTGTGGTTTCTCATTTTACAATAATGGACACCTTCATTCCTTGCCAATTATTTGCATTCGTCAACTGAATTCTCTACTTCCTCCATGGTGTAGAAGGTACATTTTTCTGAGCATACATGGCTACCCATGCAAGAATGAGAGGATACATGGAATTTTTCATGCATACATATCCAAATGCATGTATATCATTTACATTCTCAAACAAACAACCTTTGCTTCATTTATGAAATACCCGCAACAACCTTTAACTATAATTATTGCACCTCATCAGAACTAGAAAAATCCACAGTGTTTGACATAAACCAATATTGAACTCATTTTTCCTTCGATAAGGTAATGCACCCAAAAATATTTCAAAAAGAGAGTGCCACCACAATTCACCATCATTTCCTTTTCTTGGCACAACACTATGTAATCTCATATTCAAAATACCCTCTATTCCCTAGGAATTGCTTTGTTTAGTGAACTAATTCAGTAAAAATATCACATATTCCAAGCACGTTTCATTTTTCAAGGAACACATGCTCATTCCCACACATTATATTTTCTACATCAGGATTGATCTCGTGAAAAGGGTCCTTGTGACCACATGCAATCATTCCTATCATATTCCTCAAAATTAATTGGGAAATCACACCGAAGTTTTGCAAATGGGAAGAGAAAAACAATTGTGCACATATATTGAGGAGAATTGCACTTGTGTGGATACTCATGCCCAATATGGATAGAAAAAGACTTATTATAGTTGGATGAATTCTTAAATAATTCACAAACTTACCCACGTGTGTGGTTTCTCATTTTACAGTCATGGGGACCATCATGCACTGCCAAATATTTGCATTCCTCTATTGAATTCTTTTCTTCCTCCATGGTGAAGAAGGTACATTTTTCATAACATACATGGCTAGCCATGCAAGAATGAGAGGATACCTGTATTTTTTCAAGCATACATATCCAAAATCATTTATATCATTTAAATCTGCAAATAGACAACCTTTTCTTCATTTATGCAATACCCTCAACAAGCTCTAACTGTAATATTTGCACCTCATTAGAATTGGACAAATCTACTGTGTTTGACATCAACCATTGTTCAATTGATTTTCTCCTTCGATCTGCCAATGCACCCAAAAACATTGCGAAAAGAGAGTTCCACCATTCACCATAATTTCCTTTTCTTAGAACAACACTATCTAATTAGATATTATTTTTGGGATTAACTGCGTATTGTAAGTCATTAATCTATGACCCATATCCATGAGTATTAGTCACAACTGACCAATAATTCTCATGATTTGAATAGTCCACTTAGCACTCATTGCATCGAGTGATGCTCACAAGGGTGAAGAAATGGGATTGAAACCAACGAAATGAATTGCATAGCATCAATCATCACTTCCGGGGCTTGCACCCAGTAACCAGGACTTCCCAGGTGGTCACCCATCCAAAGACGCCTCTAGCTCAAGTGTGCTTAACTATGGAGTTTTTCCCACAATCAAGCCCACTTAGCTTTCTACCCCATTTGCAAAACCTTAGCAAGTATTGTTCCTTATGAACTACCCAGTTAGAGCTCCCTTCACTCTTATTATTTAAGAATATATTGGCTTTCGCAGTGCAAGATATTAGATATTATTTTTGGGATTAACTGTGTAGTGTAAGTCATTAATCTATGACCCATATCCATGAGTATTAGTCACAACTGACCAATAATTCTCATGATTTGAATATTCCACTTAGCACTCATTGCATCGGGTGATTCTCACAGGGGTGAAGAAATGGGATTGAAACCAACGAAATGAATCGCATAGCATAAATCATCACTACCAAGGCTTGCACCCGGTAACTAGGATTTCCCAAGTGGTCACCCATCCCAAGACGACTCTAGCCCAAGCGCGCTTAACTCTGGAGTTTTTCCCACAATCAAGCCCACTTATCTTGCTACCCCATTTGCAAAACCTTAGCAAGTATTGTGCCTTATGAACTACCCAGTTAGAGATCCCTTCACTCTTATTATTTAAGCATATATGGGCCTTCGCAATGCATATAATGATCCTCCTTCTCATCATCAATATATGTGCACAATTGTTTTTCTCTTCCCATTTTCAAAACTTCGATGTGATTTCCCAATTGATTTTGAGGAATATGATAGGAATGATTGCATGTGGTCAGAAGGACCCTTTTCACTACCCAGTTAGAGCTCCCTTCACTCTTATTATTTAAGCATATATGGTTGGTACCTAAGGAGGATCATTATCTTATGATGATGAAAGCATAGGAGACCTAGAGGTGCCACTCAGGTATAAGAATCTGGTGAAACAATGGGTACCTAAGGAAATGCCTCCTATAGATGTTGAATTCATTGTCAACAATAGGACATATCGCATTGCACCATCCTCCCTACATGGCCTGGGGATATTTTCCATGGATGGACTAACTGTAAAATACAATACAGTAACTGAATTGATAGACTATGTCAGACCGTGTTACAATTATAATGATTGGATGTGGCTGGTATGGTACATGCATAGTATGTGGAGATATGCACTCGCCGCAAATTATATATAGATAATAAACAAGGATCAAAATAAGGGAGAGACTATCTATATTGATGGAAGGCCTAAACTTTTTGACAATATTGTAGGGTTTATAAACAACACAAGACCAGGGACAACAAACAAGCAACCAAATTGCATATATGAGGGACGCAAAGAGAATCAGCTAGTCATGTGTGCAATAAAAAAGATAGCCCTGGGGGAAGAGTTATTAGTGGATTACCATTTGAATTGAATAGAAACATCGACTAATAGTGTGCATATACTTATGTGACACCTCTTTAAGCAACCTCTACCTATTGCATTATATTTTTTTTATCTTTAACATTGTTTTAAATATTTCACGATCCCAATTTTATAATAATGCGGGAGGTTGATCGTTGAGGTTGATTTTATTTGGGTGGAAATCAGTTTTTTTGTTATCGTTAACAATTTTTTAAATATTTGGTGGTTCTAATTAAATTATAATGTGGCAAGATGATCGTGGAAAAGGGTGAGCTGCGGAACATGTAAATGATTATCAAATTCGACTTTCATTTTACGTTAATTTTATTATTTGTTTATATAATTTAACAGAAATAACATTATTTTTGTTGAAATTATATGTACTCGGCAGGACATGTCGATCATGATTCCTTCGATGAGGAGAGGTTGAATTCATCCTCTGATCCGATAGTATTAATAAAAAAAGATCATTAAAGCGAACAAGGAACTTGCTAGCTTATTAGATCATCCAGATCAAACTCCTGACGTCCTAGAAAGGATCACTATCCTTATGTCACAACTTAACACATATAAGGTAATAACCATAATTTAAAGTGTTTTTTTTCTAATGTACTCATATGTTCAATTATGAAACTATGTTCTTTAACTTTTACATTATCTCATGAAAAAACATTTTCTTTTTTATAAACATATTTTTGGAGGCTATTCATACTGGTGTTGGTAGTAGTGGCGTTGTAGAGACGCCACAGAGTTCTTATGCAGGATCTCATAAAGTTGCAAAGATGAGGCTGATGATGTAGCTGACATGGTTGCATTTCCTAGATCTAAACGTGTGACAAGCACGGGGACCCTTATGTGCACATTTTTGGTCGATGATAATGGACTTCCATTAAAACAAATAAGACTCCCAGGTAGTTTTTCATATTTTAATTGTTTTATGTTGTCCATCTCATACATAAATCATCTAGATTATTATTTTTAAATTAATGATCATATATTTTTGTGTGTAGGAAACGACCATTTTTATAGGCACCTAGAGAGCAAGGCCTTGTTGATTTTTGGGGAAACCTTACGCATGAAGTGGAATTTACAAAATTCCAACCTCAAGAAAGAACTTATGGATTATCTCGAAGGCCTCTTTGGAGTAGACACATTCAATAAAAAAGTGGTCACCTTTGCAGCGGGCGAATATTTAAAAAATATGTGGGATGTTTATAGATGAAGCTTGGCAGGAAATCCTAGGTATGATCCTCCTCCCTCAATTCCAGAGAGGGAGTAGAAGGTGATCATTGATGATACAAAAGAAAAGATATTGAAAAAATAAGGAGAAAAATAACTGGTACCCCAAGGTAAATTACAATATTTTGATTTCAATACCAGCTTTAATTTTCTTTAGATCTAAATAAAATTGTGGTTATATATAACATACTTGAAAATTTTGATGATAGGTTGCATTACACTTTGAAGGAAACCAAAGCAAGGATTTCCAAACATGGCCAACACAAGCTAGTCCAGGGCAGCTATCAAGGTTACAGTCACGAATCGTAAGTACCTAAACATATTAAGAATATTATTTGTATCGCCTTACAACTTTTAGGTAATTGCAGCCAAAAACATTAAAAAAACATACTCTTATGCAATGCAAGGAAATGACTTCAGAACTAAAACCACGGAGGAAAACCTCCAACTTGGTTACAAATATGGCTATAAATTTGTGGTTAATCATAGGGAAAGCATGGGGTAGACCCCAAGTTCCAATTTGTGGGATAAGGTAAATAAAAATCAGTTCACATTAACCTTTTATTACTTATAAGATATGTAAATGTTTGATATCGTCCATAATTTAATGTCTTACTTTGTTTTAATTAGGGGAGAATAATTATCAATGAAACCATTAGTAATCGAAAACAGAGCATTGATAGTGCATCATGAACAGAAGATCATGGTGCTCCCCAGCAACCCCATCTCAGTGGGGTGTAGCCCCATCCCAGTGGGGTGAAACCCCAAGATGTTCATGTGATTGGAGGCCCACGATGGTAAAATGGTTGTATATTAATCATATACTTAATAATTTCATACTTATAATTTTTTTCATTTCAATGGAAGAGAATATCGTAGTTGAGCCTCCTCAACCTGAAGATCGGGTGAATAGGGAAGCCATTCCAACAGTGCCAACTAGTGGACCAGGTAAATAATTACATTGCAGAATTTTTTTTTAATATTAATGAACTACTTCAATGATATTTAAATTTTTTCCATAAAAGTTTAATATTTCCTTTTTTTGTAGGTGATGGCCCCTCACAGTAGCCTCCACGTCGTGGGTACGAGACCAGACGTGATCAACGTGAAAGGACTAAAGAAACATCATTTGTTGAAGAGCGCCCAATAAACAAAGACATGGAGATGGATGAATTACTTAAGAACTGGAAAACAAAAAACAAAACTAAAAGAAATTGATGATGTGTAATAATTTTATAAGACAGTTCGATGTACATTATATAGTTGAACATGTAATGATGCATATAATGCATTGACATTATGGGTACTTTTTCATCTGATAATATATACAAGGCTATTTCTATGGCTTGTATATATCTGTGAATGTAATTTTATTATACACTTAATGATAATTTCATCTTCTCTTAGTCTTGGTATATATTGATTCAATACTCCTTGATTCTATTGGTTCTATTGGCCTTGACATACAATTTTTGCATCAATTTGTGGCTCCATGGATATCATCCTAGTGATTTGAAGGCATTCGTAAACATGAAATTTAAGAGATTGAATTGTTCAAGTTTGGATTTAAATTTTACATGCTTGTTTGTTTGAGGGTTTCAAGAGTTCCAAACTTGTATGACACCATATGACATAGCATGGGGCCCTTAATGCCATCAACCCCATATCCTACATTGTCAATAGTCATTATCCTTCCTTCTACCACTAGAATTATTCATGTGTCAAGCCTTACAACATATGAAACAATAACCAATATTTTTCATGGATCCAATTTAGATCATTTATCACCAGGGAAGGTGTTGGTGAAGGAAAGGCTCATGATAGAAGTTTCTTAGTGTATATGTTTTTGACATAGAGTTCACCTATTAACTTGTTTAGAGATGAATATGGTTAATTAGAAGAACAAGATGAAGGGGAACCTAGGTAGTGTTTACCTAATGCGAGTTGGTCAATAGTGATGATGTAGGACTCATGGGGGAATGCATCACAAAAAAATGATAGAGATAATGACATGAATAGCATGTATGTAGTCCTGTTTGAGAAGGATGTTGTAGTATAAGGGTGTTGTCAAGATGTTAAGGAAAATTCCTTCATGTTCAGATGGTCACCCATCAAATGATTATTTGTAGCTCATGAATTCCCTAATAGTGGGGAGGTCTAACATAAGGAGTAGTCTAACACTATTGGATTTATTACACTATCATCTCTACATGTGGTCATGGCTCATGTATTCGTTATTACTAATTGTAATTATGGATAGAGTCATATTCTTTATAATTTTATTGTATTAAAAGGTGTGATTAAGGTTGACCTAATCATACTTGATATGTGGGCTCAATAATTGTCTTGGGGTGCCAGTTCTTGTTTTTTGGGAACCAAATCTACGGAATTGTAATCTATTTGCCTTTTAATATATAACATGAGAATACAAGCAAGACATACTGCCTTGTGCTTGGGATATGGAGTATAGGAAACAAATATAACTTGAAAATGGATAAAGAAGATGTGACAAACCCATAAAAAAACAAGTGTTATCAGTCAAGGACAGATCAGATATATATGTAACAGCCATATGAAATGCTCAACATAGACAAAACAACACATCCATAAACTTCTTGCACCCACATAAGACATCAAATATGATATTATAGTAAGAGAGATAACCTTCTATTGAATGATCAACCCCTTAAGCTATCTCCTTTAGAAGAGGCATAAGCTATCTCAATTATTACTTTTTTAAAAATAAACATGTCTCTTGGGTCATATCAAGAGTACAAATTCTCTTTGATATCTCATCAAAAGTTGAAATTCTTACAGTAACTTCCTTGCATTATGAAGAGCATGAATAATAATGGTGTTAAGTGACAAAGTCCAAAGAACATTCATGCTTAACCACCTTATCAAGAACCCTATTGGCCTCCTCAATGTTTATTAATTCTTTCAAATACCATCCATTTATGTAGTAAATGTTACAACATTAGGATTGTAGCCCTTGAACACCATCTCATCCAAAACATTGTAAGCTTCCTCCCACCTACCTTCTTCACTACTTCAATTTTTATTCCTCCAATTGCATGTGAACCAAATGGTTTACAACACCCATCTCTTTTAAGATTCTACCCAGTATTAGACTGTCTATATAAACCCAAATGCCAACAATAATCATTGATACAAGGAGTTAAAAATTCATTTTGACAGAAAGACATTGGTATTCTATAGCATTAGCAATATTTAATAGATAAACAAAATCTCCTCTTTTTGAATATGCATCCTCTCTACAAAGATTAATTCATGCTAGTATCACGTGATTTTCATAACTTGAAAGAGAGAGAGACCTCCATTTTTTATTTTATTTTTATAACTTGGGACTTGAAAAGAAGATTAGTTTATTCAATCAAGGTGAAGGCCTTCATAATTTATCGATGTTCTTGGTGATTATTTACATACACTATCTATTGTTCATGAGGAATCCAATGTCTCACTTGGATTGACTTTTAAAGAGTTATTATTGTTGACTACATCACCTTAGCATGATCTTTAGTAAGAATGTCAAATATTCATAGACATCTCATTCAACACCCATATCGTGTCTTAGAAAGTGAAACTCTTAGTGGAAACCACAAGAAAAATAAGTGGAACAACAATTCCACAACTCACAAAAAGATTTTCCTACTATTTGTTCAAACCGTTGAAGCACATATTTGCAAAATCCAACAATGGATATATATAGAAATGAAAAATAATCAAGCACTAATGTTTGTTTGAAGGCCAATGGATTTTGTTCTAATGCAAAATGTTTAGTATAGTCCTCAAATGCCCACATAATATATGGCATGCATCCATATCAAGTAGAATTTTCTAACTAGATTATAATCATTGGTTGCACATAAAAATGACCATAACTTGAATGTGTCATTTTCACTTCAAATGATAGTCCATCCCTTCGAGAAAAACATGACATGAATATAATATTAGCATCATGGATTTCACTGCATACATAGTAGGCATTGAACATAGAAGTTTTATCTTTCCATATCATGATTATAATTGTTGTATTTGGATCACCACTGTGTTGTTTCCTTATGGACCCATGTCTCATACTCCCACTTTTTACTCAATACCATTTGTTATGTTCTTAAGCAAAGATATGAGCAAGTAACCCAAAAAATATATAGTGGGTACTCCCATAAATTCACCCGTTCTTTCATGTGAGAGATATTATAGAGACATTAGCATAAACATGGATGACAATTTGGGAGAAATTGATATAGAAGATGGATTACAAGTGTCATTAATAGCTCTTACAATGTAGGAGATGAAATCTAGCCCTTTTGTGCCAATAGATGCTTAGAAAGGTACTTAAAACAAAATATCTTGGTGTTTCTAGGAGAAAATTAATTTTCTTCATGTTAGTAACTTTGTACTTTCCAACTAAGAGAAAACATGAAGTTCCATTTCATGATATCATTAGTTTGTAATAGACAGATGGGGAAAAATTGGTCCTATATCTCTTAGTACATGATTCTACAAAATTGGTCCTTTGTTGTGACCTATTGGAATTCCTATGATTCCAAAAACCTTAGTATCTCTACCAAATTTCTTTATCTCCTATTTGGTTATTATATCCCTCAATACTAGTTGACCTGAAGTTGATTCCTTCCTTGCTCCCAAGGAGCCAAATGTAATTTATCCACCAAAATTTGAGCAAAGAATCCAACTAATTATCCCTCTAGTAGAAATCATCGATGCAATAACGGAAACTTGAGAGTGAGAAAACATTTGAAAACCCCAAGCCACATTGGTAACATTATGATTTGAAACTATGGTCACAAATTCTTGATTTCTAGATTTATTTCTTAAAGTTGACATTTTACATTGTTTGAAAGTGGCATTAATTATTCCCTCTATTACTATCAAACACTAATCATTCTACTCATACATTTGAAATCTTAGTCATTCCTCCACAACACATAGCGAATTTTTCAAACATTTTCCCATTAAGCTCGAACTGTTACAAAATGATTCTCTAGATCCTGCTAAATTGAACCTGTATATAATTAAAATGCGTACACTTAAAGACTGCATATTTGAAAAATCATGACCAGCTATAGGGACTGCAAGGTAACATTTAGAGGTTGTAAATATGCAGTCTCTATGTATGTCTTTCCTTCATATGCCTATGGACAACTCTTAATTTGTAAAGGCGATTTAGATTCTTGCGTAATTTGGGAATTAAAATCTAGCATTACCACATCAACATTGTAACATTAAAATCATAGAGTTCTGATTATAGTAATTGTATCTGCACATACCCCTCTCTTAATCAAATAATTCCAGGCCTAGACTTTCTTTGCTGGAATGTTCTCAGCCATATCCATTGAAAATATTTTCATCAACTAATGATTCTTGTGATTAAAGTTAAATATTTGAGCATAAGAATTTTGTCCCAAAATAATAATCCTTAATGACACAATAAATGAGTTTCAACTTTGTCATTATTGACATTAATGCATCCCCTAAAATTGTTTGGAAGTGAATTTTTCTTGTTTAGTGGAGAATAATGTGAATGGATATAGAACATAATTAGTAGATTAACCACCAGAGGAAACACATGTTCTTAACCATTAGGCCAACTCAAGTTATTAATCATCCAAATCCAAACAAAGTCGTGCTTTAAAATTATCTACAAACTACAACTAACTAGGACTAATTAGGTCATTTCATTTTGGATATCTTTCTTTTTCATCATAGAGAATTTGTGCAATCAAAACAATTTAATATAAAATTTCAATAGTACCTAATACTAATGTTACATGTCAAATATAAATGTACGCATAAATACCAAATTTGGAAGGAGAGGAAACATCCAGCCTCTTAAAGAATACATATTTGGTATTTCTTGAGTCAATTTTTTTACATGCTTTACTTTATTGAGATTCACTTCCTATTCTTACAAGGTAAATTTTTGTCTTCGTTTTAGCCTCTTTTTATTGGAAATCAACATGGATTTAGAACACAAATTTAGGATGCGACTGAGATATGTTAGACCTTGACAATTTCATCTTCAAAAGCTCAATGAAAATTCACTGAAATATTTGATCATTTGGACTATGTTGAGAAATGTTCTCCATGAACAATATGGTAATTACCATGTTTCTCATGACAGCCTTCAACAACTCCTCGATCCTTACAAAGAACATTTTTTATATAATTAAAGTCAATCTACAAGAAGTCTCTATATGGCCCCTCAACAAGATGTTTGATCTTGAAATCAAGATCAATGGAACTTATATTTCAACATGTGACAGGCATCTCAGAGTTCAGACTATTATGATCTCAAATAGAAGTCTAATGTTACACCCTTGAACTGATATCAATGGATGTAAAATTCTCAACTAATTTTGATCACAAATTCTTGATTTCAAGGAAATCAATTTTTTATTTTTATTTTTAAAATAAATATATGTTCTTGCTATTATGACGAATGCAAAGATTCTTGCCACGAATTAGCTATACTATCAACAAATGCTTTTCGTCGATAGTATAGCTATTTCACCGCAATAATATTTACATTTGTCTCTCTTGCGACGATATTCTTTCCTTGTCTCTCTTGTCAACGAATTCCCTTATTTATCTGTCTTGTGGCGATATCCCTTCTTTGTCACTCTTGCGATGATATCCCTTCTTTGTCACTCTTGCAACGATATCCCTTCTTTTTATCTCTTGCGATTATATCCCTTCTTTGTCACTCGTGAGAAAACAACTGATGGTCATATTTATTATGGACGACCAACGTTGGTCTTCCAGCTTGCGAAAAATTCCTTCGGTCATCGCTCTTGTGACATTTTCTCATGTTTGATGCACTTTCCATGGCACGTGAAGCGATGTTTGGGAGACCCAATATTCATCACAATATCCATGAAACAATGTCACACAAGCGTCGAAAGGGCCATTGCAAAATGACCCAAATTTACTTGTGTATGTAGTAGCCATAGGGGTATGAAGTCAAAGGGAAGGAAAATTTGGTATTCTTGTTGAAGAAGAGCTTGTATGGTTGATCCAAAATGGATCTAGGAAGGCCCAAAAATCAAAGTTCTCAGAATATGGAAAAACCAATGCCATTGTGTCTTTCTCATCACGTTGATTTTGGCCATATATTTGTTTTCACAAATGGACGTCGTATGCGAAAGATGTTGCATTTTGATCGATTTCCCAAACATGAAAAAAAAAGTCAACTAGTCAAAGTCAACAGGTCGTATTGTTGACGTAAACAGTACAACAGGTGACATCATGATGGAATCATCATGCTAATGTGGCATCACCAGGAGATGACACATGTCACTAAAATGTGGCATTTTCACACTGTACGGATGACACATGTCAGTCTGTACATGACGTGGCCCAATGGTAAGATAACACGTGGCAATATGGATGATAGTTGGGTTGTACGGATGCTAATGTGGCAGGGTGACTATGAAGTATGGATGATGAAATGGAATGACACATGGTTGTACAAAATATGGGGTGGTATTTGACTGGACAAGGGACTGGGTTGTACGGTGGTGATGTGGAAGTTGACGTGGAAAATGATTGTGCATGTTAACTATACACTGAATCTATGTTGATTGTCTGGTACGGTCCAATCATAGGGTGACATGTGGCCCAATTAGAGGGTACCACATGGCACCCTAGATTTTACCAATGTCGGCTAGTTCAAAAACTTTTTATGGCTTCTGGGGGTTTCAAACCCTCGACCTTCGTGGGTGCAACAGAATAACAACCAAGGGCTAAGTAGCTGCGATATGGTGGGACTTGTTACAACATGCGACAACATTTGGTTTTAAGTTAGTTGTTTGCGCATGTTAATGGATAAGCCCCAGTCAACAGGGGCCAGCCCCAACTAACTAGGGGCTAAAGGCCAGGAGCCAAGGCTAAAGAGGAGTGCGTGGGAGCTAGGGCTATGGCCATATGGCCATGCCAACGACCAAGGGTCGAAGTTAGGGGATAACGACCAAGGGCACGCCATCCTGTGGACACATGGACTATCCCATGTGACCCGGAGCTAGACGATAGAGGGATGCGCCTAGTAATTTTCCAAATATGGGTTTTAAACCATATTATATAATTTTTATTGATTTTTAAGCCTATTTTTAATGAATTTTGCCCAAATTTGGGAGATCCAGAGCCCAATTTGAGACCATATCTTGGGAGGAAGTTGGGAGTTTGATGCCCACTTCAAATATATATAAACCAAGGGTTCTTATAAACATTAAGAAGGTTCAGAACAGGATAAATGCTAAGGAATTTGAAATCCAAATCCAATTTTATGAAGAGACGCCATTGAGGAGGGGAACTTTGTGGGCCAATTATGGGAGCTATGCTCAACCGTTTTCAGTGTTGTCAGTTGTGTTGGATTCTTGAGGTAGAGAAGAAAATAGACAAACCATTTTGTAATCATTTGACACTTTTCTTATGTACTTTTGAAGCATTTAATAGAAATAAGAAAGCCTCACCCACTGAGACAAAGGCCCGAAGATGTAGGAAATCTAGTCGAGCTCCATTAATAATATTATTGTTATGGTTTGATGATATTTGTTCTTACATTCTAATCTACATTTCTTATTATGACTGCTATTGTATCTCACTAATTTCTTATTCTTTCATAAATTCCTAATTGGTTAATGAACTCGTCCTTTAAAAATTAACCAAATCTTTAAAATATCATTTCAGATCAAGTGGTATCAGAGCAGATTGATGGTTTTTTTTTAGTTTGCATGATTACTAGGGAAAAGTTGAATCATGGTGAAGGAAATATTGTAGAAGGGGATCCATAGATTGTATCGAGAAAGAGGACTTCTCAAAGTGAGGAGATGGCATCAGAATAAGTCATTTCTCAGAACGAGATAGAGTTGCAAAAGACTTTATTCTCCATGTCTGAGATGGTGAAGGTATTATATGAGGATTACTTGGAGCAGAAGAGGCATTTACAAGGGGAATATTCTAAATAAGACAAAAGTGAAGAAGAAGAGGATCCTCCTAAACCTCCTCCTTCACCTCCTTCTTCTCCATCATCTTCTTCTTCTTCAATTAAAAGTTCAAAATCCATTGCAAGAAAACATTCCCATAAACATAAACATAATATGCCTTTACTTAATCTTGATGTGAAATTTGAATTGACAATGTATGATGGTGTAGTCAATGTTGAGAGGCTTGATAACTGGGTCAGATAGATGGAAGTTTATTGCAGTGTTCAATAAATCAAGAATGAGGAAACTCAAACCAAATTGGCATCGCTTCGTCTTCCAGGCACAACACTCATCTGGTGGAAAAACAAGTTGCAAAATGGCACACAACAAGTGGTTAATGTATTTCCATCATGGAGATATTTTGTTTTTTCACTTAGAAAGAAATTTTATCCTTTGGGTTATAAAGAGAAGGATTTAATTGAATGGCAAGGTCTTAAAATAAGAAAGGGACAAACGCTGCAAGAATACAAAGATGAGTTTAGTAAGATGGAATTAATGTTAAACATTCCATTATATACCAAAGAAACTCTCATGATGTATATATGAGGTTTACCTACACATATTTGTAACAATGTATTTATGTTTGGACCTACTAATCTTGATGAGGTTTATGTTCAAGCAACATACATTAAGGCAGGGAAAACAAGAGTTGGTGTATCAAGGGAATTGTCTTCGAGGAAAGAGGACAAAAGAAACGGGAATGGCAAGAAAGAAAATTCATCTACAAGAAGGGAAGAGAATCTCTCTTGCAATCATTGCAAGAAAGAAGGGAATGATGATGACCATTGCTACCAATTGCACCCAAAGAAGAAATCAAATTGGTTCAAAGAAAGGAAAGGGAGGCAAAAAATTGCAACAACATGACCAACACACTTGGGATATGATTTGGGTGATGAGACTAAGATCACAAAAGCTGGTTTGACAGGTAAAATTGGTGATGGATATGATTCTAGATGCAAATTGTTTCACATAAGGGTGATAAAACATACTAAGATCGATACATTGATGGATAGTGGATCTCAATCTAACTTGATTTCAGAGGAAGTGGTTAAACAATTGGGATTAAACACTCAGATGAATCATAAAACTTACTCACTTAAATGGATAAGAAACAATCATAAATTTCACATACTAAAGAAATATACTTTAAAGTTTGCAATTTCATCAATGTTTGTGGATGAGGTAACGTGTGATGTGGTGCCACTCAATGAATCTGGAATGGTCTTAGGAAGTCCTTATTTCTATGATCACAAAGAAATATTCTATAGGGAACAGAATCAATATCACTTAACCAAAGAAGTCAATGAATATGTTGTACATGCTCATCACTTAAAAGAAAATCAATCTCTTCAAACAATGGAACAATCAAAGAAGGCAGCTTATGCAAGCAACACACCTATAATTGTGCCAAATCAAGCAATTGATCTTAAGCATGAACATGAGATGGTTGTAGAATGGAAGTTCAATCATACTTTTCTTCAATATAAGCTAATGTCATTCAAGTACTACAAACATATTAGCTCATTTGCAATCATATTTCTGATGTTATCACTGATAATGTTTTCAACATGGATGGTAGTGGCTTCAGTAAGATGTGAAAGAGTACAAGTGGCTAAGAATATGATGTTAGTTGTCATGGTTGTTTTGCAATTGATATTGATGAGATAGATGCATAGGACATAGTTTAAAGACAAAGAACAAGTGGGGTGGCCTATCCCTCACTTGATGACTAGTTAATACCATTTTGGAGGACCAAAAGCTCTTGGTGGGGAGGCATGATGCAAAATGGATCCAGGAAGGCCTAAAAATAAAATTTCTTGGTATTGGAAAATACCAATGCCATTGTGTCCATATCATCGTTATGATTTCATCCATCTAATTTTTTTTGCAAATGGACGTCATATGCGAAAGATGTCACATTCTGACTGATTTCCCAAACATGCAAAAAAAAAGTCAACTAGTCAAAGTCAACAGGTCGTATTGTTGACGTCAGCAGTACGAAAGGTGGTGTTAGCATGATGTCATGATAATGTCATCATGATGGCATGGAATCACCAGGAGGTGACACATGTCACTCAAATTTGGCATTTTTTGGGTTGAGTTGGCACCTATATGGATTTGACACATGGAACTGTATGGATGACACATGGAAATTCATACATGATGTGGCCTAATGGGAGGATAATGCGTTGCAATATAGATGAAAAATGGGTTGTAATGATGATGAAGTGGAAGGGTGACTATGTAGTACGAATGATGACATGGCATGACATGTGGTTGTATGACAGGTGACATGGAAGTTGATTGGAAAGGTGATTGGGTTGTACAGTGGTGACATGGTAGTTGACTGTGCATGTTGAATGTACATTGACTGTGTGGTATGGTCCAATCATCGGGCAACATGTGTCCCAATTAGAGGGCACCACGTGGAACCCTATATTTTTCTAATGTCAGCTATTTCAAAAAAACATTATGGCTTTTGGGGGTTTCGAACCCTCAACCTCCGTGGGATCAACGAACTAACAACCAAGGGTTAACCAACTGTGATATGGTGGGACTTGTTACAACACGCGACAACATTTAGTTTTAAGTTAGTTGGTTGCATGTGTTCACAGATAAGCCTCGATTAGTGGGGGACAACACTAACCGACCAGGGGCTAAAGATTAGGAGCCAAGACTGGAGCAAAGCACGTGGGAGCTAGGGATATGGCCATATGGCCATGCCAACGACCAAGGGCCAAAGTTAGGGGCTAACGACTAAGGGTGCACCATCCTATGGACACATGGACTGTCCCATGTGACCTGGAGCCCGACGATAGGGGGTTGTGCCCAGTAATTTTCCAAATATGGGTTTTAAACCATATTAAATAATTTTTATTGATTTTTAAGCCTCTTTTTAATGGATTTTGCCCAAATTTCAGAGATTTGGAGCCCGATTTGAGGCCAAATCTTGGGATGAAGTTGGGAGGTTGATGCCCACTTCAAATAGATATAAACCAAGGGTTCTTAACAACATTAAGGAGGTTTCTAACAAGACAAATGATGAGGAATTTTAAATCCAAAGCCAATTTTATGCAGGGAAACCATTGAGGAGTGGAACTTTGTGGGCCAATTCTGATAGCTATTCTCAACTGTTTTGAGTGTCGTCAGTTGTGTTGGATTATTGAGATCGAAAAGAACACATCCAGACCAATTTGTAATCGATTTGACACTTTTCTGATGCACTTTTGAATCAATGAAGAGAAATAAGAAAGCCTCAGCCACTGAAACAAAGGCCCAAAGACATAGGTAATCTTGTTGAAATCTGTTAACAACCTTGTTGTTATGTTTTTTTGATCTTTATGATTACATTATTATCTACATTTCTTATTATTGTTGCTATGATATCTCATTAATTTATTCTTCTTTCATCAATTCATGATTGGTTAATGAACTCATGCTTTAACACTTAACCAAGTCTTTAAAAGATCATTTCAGATCAATGGCCTAAAGCAAGATCCAAGGAAGTGGAATTTGAAGTTTGACAGGTTTATGAAATAACAAGGTTATAGTAGATGTCATTCTCATCACTATGTTTATTTTAAAAAGCATAGAAAATTGAATCTATATTATCTTTATATTTTATGTAGATGACATGCTTGTTGGAGGATCTAATATGTAGGATATAAATGTGCTCAAGAAGAAATTAGCTAATTCATTTGCAATGAAGGATTTGGGTGTTGGAAAGAAAATACTTGGTATGAGAATAACAAGAGACAGGAAAAAACACATATTGACATTGTCTCAAGGTGCGTACATAGAGAAGGTGTTGGAGAGGTTTAGAATGCATAATGCAAAACCAATTACTACACCTTTGGCTAGCCATTTCAATTTAACTAAGGAAAATTTTCCCAAGACACGAGAGGAGATAGAATGTATTTCTAAGGTTGCTTATTCATCAATAGTTGGAAAATTGATGTATACGATGGTTTACACAAGACCGGATATTGCACATGTAGTGGGAGTTGTGAGAATGTACATGAATAATCCAGGTAAATAACATTGGGAGGAAGTAAAGTGAATTCTCAGGTATTTGAGAGGTACTCCTACTCATGAATTATGTTTTGGAGGTTCATAAATTGCTCTAAAGAGATATGTTGATTCAAATATGGAAGGTAATAAAGATAATAGGAGGAGAACCACAGGGTATGATTTTACTATAGGTGGAATAACAAAAAGTTGGATTTTGAAACTGCAAAAGGTTGTTGCACTTTCAACAACAAAACCGGAGTATGTTGTTTCTATAGAGGCTAGTAAAGAAATGATTTGGTTACATAGGTTTATGTAGGAATTGGGAAACAAGGAGTACAATAGCAGGTTGTAATATGAAAGTGATAGTTCCATTCATCTTGAAAATAACTCAGCCTTACATTCGAAGACTAAGAATATACAACTGAGGTAACATTTTATATGATCCATTTTGGAAGATTGACATTTGAAGTTGGAAAATATACACACTAGAAAGAATCTTTTAGACATGTTAACAAAGGGGGTAACCAGGGAGAAACTAAGTTTCTACTCAGTTTCAGTTGGTATTCAATCATGAAGGTGAAGGTGAGAAATTTTCCAGGTCCAATAAGGATCATAGTCCAAAAAATACAACATAAGTGGAGTTGTTGAGATCAGTCTCCAAGTGGGAGATTGTTGGTTGTGGAGCCTGATTATCTTCTTTATTCATAGGTCTTTGTTTTCAATCATGTTTATACCCCATGAACACTATAAACCCTGGAATATTGTACACCCCTCCACACGGGGGGAGTGCAGGGGGGGCTTTCCTCCCCTATGAGGTCTGGGGGCAAGCGGGCCCTAGCAGGGGTTCAGGGGTGAATCCCCCGACGAAAAAATTTCCTTGTAAATGTATACTGTAATTTCATAGTATATCTAGAGCATTCATTATAAGTTCACAGATATGATGGTAGAAGTTATGTTAGGGTTTTTTTCCCTAGAAGGAAATCCTCTTTTATGAGGGAAATGTATTGCAACTATGTATGATTATGAATATTGTATTCTAGGTGAGGAGACTGTGAGAGAAAGAAGAGGAGGTTACAATGAGTGTGTTGTAGGTTGTATCCCTTCATTTGTCGGATAATAATAAAGGAAGGACTTGGAAATTTCTATGGTGGATGTAGCCCACACTAGGCGAACCACGTATATTTGTGTCTCTATTGTATTTTGTATCTTCTATGTTTTATTTCCACATTTTTTTTTATTTTGTTTCTCTGTGATCTTGTTTTTCTAACAATAACTAGGACATCATTACCTTGCCAATGTCCATCAAATTCCCCCCTCTTCCTTGGATTTCCATATGGAGGAAAATAATAACCAGCAACCACAATAGTCGTTCATAAACCCCCAAGACTTAATGGCAATGTATTCCTTTTATCTTATAACTTGATGTTGTTGACACTTAGTGACCTTTACACCTGTAGCTTCATTGTATTTCATACTTTATAAAGGAAAATTTTGGTATTGTACTCAACATAATAATTTTCCTCTTTATCACATAAATTCTGATAAATTAACGCAAGGTAAATTATAGTTGATCAATAACTGAGGATTATTGTCTTTTGTGATATGCAATGAAGAATTATGTCATTTTCTATGAACATTAAAATACTGTATTTGTCAAAGTTTGATATTTCTAACCACACACAAACACTACCATTTTCACAGAACCAAAAGAGAGAGATAAAGGAGAAAAAAATAATTGAAAGAGGCATTTTTGAAACTCATAATTGTCTTCCCATTTCATGCAAATTAGATAAAAATATGCATGTATGCAAGAAAAGATAAAAATTTATTAAATATATCTAAAGTAAAACGATCTATTTTAGGAAAAGATAAGAATTTATTTATCTTCATTGTTTGAATTTGAAACAAGATTGTCTTGATCAAGGAGGGAACAAGATCTTCTAATCTTTTCATATGCTATCAAGAAAAGTCCAATCTTGACACTAGTCAATGTATCCTTATACATTTACTATGGTATGAAAATATATCCAACAAATGGGGGAACTACTCCTTGGAAAACACTTGTTCAAAAAAGATGTCCAAAAAATAACCAATTTATTTAACAACCAAGAAAAACACTACAAGCATTGGTATGTTTTGAAAGATGAATTTAAGGTCTCTGGTACATCGCATTGGATACTAGATAAGTTTACAAGCATTATTCCAAACAATCTTCCCATTGAGATTGGGTTGCAAGACCCTTTGGCCTAGTCATGGATTGGCATTGAAACTTCTCTAAATCCTTTAAACATTATAAACCAAGTGATGGATATCGATATCTATTCCCACAATTCAACACTGATTCTAGGCTTAATAAGATTTAGGGTCTTCATTTGAAAAAGAGGACCTAATTCTTTTATATTCCCTCACTATGAAAACCTATTATAGAGCAAAAAAAAAAAGCATTCCTTCACTATTAAAGACTATTATAGAGCCAAAAAAAACAATCTTTGTGTGGTCCCTCGTGATGGGAGGCCTTTCTCTTGGACATATAGTTCCACATTTTGGAATTGATTAGTTTAAATGTCCTATCTATTGAAGGAAGGGAACTCTCAAGCATGTGTTTTGGTATTGTGATAATTCTCAATAACCCTAGGGTTGGGTATACATGAGGATATTTAGTTGGCCCATATAAATATAGTGCTATCTTTATTCAATATGCATATCAAAACAGGGGATACTTTTAGTCATGCTAATTGCAAGTAGAAAACTTTATATCACAATATAAGCAGGAAAACAACTATCAACCTTGAGAACTTAACATATGAGTTGTCTATCATCATATTTATTGGTTGTAGTTACCAAGGTTAATACATGTTGCATAACACAATAACTTATAGTGGAATTATTACCGCTTAATTTACTAGCACATCAAAAGTACAAATGTCAAGGTCATTCTAGGAAGTAGCTTGAGCTTTTGTGACATCATCAAGGCCTGTAGATTCTATAACTTTTTTTCATCAATAATTCAATAGATAATGGAGGTTAAACTCATGATGGATAAGAAAATGGAGCACATCTGTCATATAGGATTCTTACAATAGATTCTTCAAAATGGGAGTGCCTTGTATAAGGACTTGAATATTTGACATATAATAAGCAATATAAATGACCATAAAAAAAGAATTTCCTATGAATATTCATGAAATGAATTTTTAAATATATATAACATGAAATATCCTTAACATAGTCAAGAAACATAAATTGGGTTAAGGTCCAGATTGTAGGGAGGTATCCTCATTTCCATCCCAACCATCAAGATCCACACTTTCATACCATGATTAATGGAAAAATTAACCCATCAAGAAACCTTTATTTTTTTACGTGATTCAATACCCCTCAATTCATGGATCTATGTTTACATATGTATATTTAATCATTATTCACTAGAGAACAATATGGATCAAGTGATTGTTTCAAGGAAGTTCCAAAGTTTTCTTTGGAACTCTTAGAGTTATTTTCCTTTTCCCACCTTTTTCAATTTCATTGATTTTGGTGGTGATAATATCCTTGTGTAAATTTATGTTCGTTATAATCAATGTTGTTTTGATTGGGTTTATTTTGTATCCATCTCTTGAGTTTATGAAAAAAATGGGAAAGGTTTGTCAATAAACAGCTCGAGACTACTCATACGGCTCAGAATGTGTCGCAAGAGTGGAACTGTGCCTTTAAATAGCCCGAGACTCTTGATACGGCACTGGATTCCTTCTACCGGTTTACACACAGACAAAATGCTAAGCTACAAGAAGAGTCTACATCCCGCCCGACACGAACCGACTACGCACTACGAATCCACAGAGTGCTGCAATCAGGAACAACCATGACCTCTATGGGAGACGCAAGTCAGGAGGACTCTAATAACGACCCACTCCTGTTGAGACCCGTAGACATCAATCAGGATCAAAGCTCCATTAATTACTATCAATCTGCGAGACTTTATTCTGAGGTACTACCATTAATTTCAACCCCCCAATGTTTGTTATAAGGTCAGTAGGCACTATTTTAGGTACAAGCAGGAAGCACAAGCGCATTGCATTTTTCTGTAATTGCCATAGTGCGCAATGATATCATACCCTAAGGGTAACCCTTGAGCATTCACAACCTCCATAATAACTTGCTCTTCCTGCCAATCATTACCATGATTGTAATAACCTTACTAAATAAAAGCAACGCAATTTGAACATCGTCATTAGTACCTTTATTTAAACAATAATGACGTCGCAAATCGACATCATTATGAACAATTAAACAAATATTCCAATTGCAATTAAACAATGA